>JAXQQM020080765.1:0-174782 GCA_034641835.2 Pinus albicaulis | reverse complement strand
TCCATGTATATATTAGATTAATAATAGATAATCTAAGATATAATCCATATAATATATATATCTTTTCACTTATTATAATTATTATTATTAGTATTTGGATTAACAATAAATATGATAATAATATTAACCAATAATATTAAATTATTATAAATAAGTATAATATATTATTAGTAATATAGAATAATAATAACATATATAGGATATTATTATATAAGATAATAAGAATAGCAACCTATAATATGATGGTTATAGTATATATATATCATAATTATATATATATATATATATGATATAATTATATATTATTAATCCTATTAATATGTTGATTACCCCTATATTATATTTCTATTATAGATATATATATAGTTAGTATATATTATAATACTATTATATATACTATATATAATAGTATAATATTATAGTATAATAATATAGTATATTATAGTATATATAATATATTAACTAAAGTATATATTATTATATATACTAACTATATATAAATATAGATATACTAGCTATCTTTATATATATATATATATTATTATATATTATATATTATTAATAGTATATAAGGGATATATACTAACTATAATATAGCTACTATTATAATATATATATAATAATATTATATAGTATAATAATATTATAATATTATCTATAATACTATATTATAATATTATACTATATATATATACTAGCTAGCTTGGTAGTTTCTCCAATTATGAAGCATGGCTGGCTATAATATAGTATAATATACATATAATATAATATATCCAGTATAATATTATATATACTATATAATATATTATATATATATTATAACTATATTGAGATATATATATAATATATATCTCATAATATATAATATAATATTATATTAATATTATTATTATATACCATAATATGCCTTATATATATATATATATATATATATATATATATATATATATATGTAATATTATATATAATATACCCTGTTCTTTTCCGTATACTAATAAAGATGATGGCTAGTTATATTAATATCAATATAGTATATTAATATATTAATAACTCAAGGAAATGAAAGGATCAATTACATTTTTCATATGCTCGCCCCTCATAGATAAGGATATGTTCTACATCATTTTGTTCTTTTCTTTTTTGATCCTATCTAGTTCTGGATAAGAATATTTTGGATACTTAGTCCCAAGTTTTTGATAAGGATAAAAAGAAAAGGATAAAATGAATTTGCTTGCCTTATCCATTCCCTTCCCTTCCCTGTCACACGCGTCATGAATCTGTCCGACCGAAGTAGGAAGAAGAATTCATTTGCTAATTATTCAGATCAGCCTCTCCCGCAGCTGAACAAGGAAATTAATTATATATATAATATTATTATAAATTAATTCTATAAAGGGATATATTAAATCCTTATATTAATATATAAAGTATAATATATATAAAGTATATATTAAGAGAAATCCATTAATATCAATGCAAATAATTAGACTATAATATATCTAATATCTATAATATATCTAATATATATGAGACGATGAATCGATTCATTTGATTTTTCCCCTTCATATTGTAATTCTTAGGGGAAAAGGTGACATAAATAGAGTCTCGATGCTCGTTGGATATGGTCCGATCAGTTTCAGTTTCTGAATAACTGAAGATTTGTTCTTCCTTCCCATAGTAGTTTGAGTCACCTGATCTATGTTCCACTTGATCCACGTAAGAATCGGTATGTTTGGCAACAAAAGGTTGAACATCTACTTGATCCTGATACTTATGAAATGGAAAGGGTACTACACCGGATCCATATATACCTCCCGATAATATCCATAGATAACCCGTCCTGAGTATAGAATGAACATTACCGTGTACATATTTAGGTGCATGACACACATTGGCACTCCAGTGCATTTCTCCTTCTAAGTCAGAATATATATTTTTGCGAACTTTTTCCTTGAAGGAAGATGTTCTAGCACGAACCTCGGCAATAATTTGTTCCGATTCCACATATTGATCATTTTGAACCAAAAGCAAACTTTGTGGTGGAATGGTTAAGTTCTGTACTTGATTCTGACCATCAATAGTAATGGATAAGTTATTATGACATAGATAAGCAGGATGTCCATTACGTGTACGTGTGGGATAAACCAAATTCTCATTGAATTCAATCTTTCCATTGAAAGGGGCTCGTATATGTTCTGCAATATCACCAGTAAATACCCCCCCGGTATGAAAAATCCTTAGTGTTAGTTGAGTTCCTGGTTCCCCAATGGATTGGCCCGCAATAATACCTACTGCTTCTCCTAATTCAATCAAGTGACTGTGAGTAGTACTCCGACCATAACATAATTGACAAATCCGAGATATACTCTTGCAAGTAAAGGGGGTTCGTATATATATTGGTCGTGGTCGAATGTTTCTTAATTGATTGGCAAGTCCAACTCCAATATCCTGATTGCGCGTAGCAATGCATCTCCTATTTATATATACATCGTCTGCTAGCACACGGCCAATCAGTATTTGTGTTCGTACAACAACTTCATTTATGTCCCTCTCTCGACCTCGAATGGGACTTACAAAAATACCTTGGACAGTGCCACAATCTGTTCTACGTACTACAATTTGTTGAACTACTTCAACAAGTCTACGTGTGAGGTATCCAGCATCTGCTGTTCGTACAGCAGTATCCACAACTCCTTTACGAGCCCCATAACAGGAAATAATATATTCCGTTAAAGAGAGCCCTTCGCATAAATTCCTTCGAATGGGTAGATCGATGATTTGTCCTTGAGGATCTGACATTAATCCTCTCATACCTACTAATTGGTGAACCTGAGATGTACTTCCCCTAGTTCCTGAGAAAGACATCACATGTACTGGATTTAAGGGATCAGTCATGCTAAAATTCGTATTCATTTCTTTTCTCAAATATTCACTGGTAGCATACCATATCTCGATCGATTGACGTAATTTTTCCACTGCATGTAAATTCCCATAATGATTATGTTTCTCCGAAACAGAACCTTGTTGCTCCGCATCTTGGACGAGCCATCCTTTGGAAGGCGCTGTTAAAAGATCATCAATTCCTAATGAAATAGCTGTATCAGTAGGAAATTAAATAATGTAATAGTTATAATAACTAAAAAATGACTATATATATACGATCATATATCTATATATTATACCCATAGTTAATAATATCCTACTAACTATATAATTATAGGTATACTATAGGAGTATATATGGTTATAATCATATATATAGGGGATAAGGATAATATTATAATAATATATATATATATTATATTAGTATACTAATGCCATATATATATTAGTATATATTAATATATATATACTAGTCATATATATATATATATATATATATATATACATATATGGACTAGTCCGATATATTTAGTTATGATAATAGTCATATAGGGGTTATCTATATAGGTATAAAGTATATACTCCTTTTCTGCTCTATATGATATAGTTATTCTATATCCCCCTTTATCTGGCTGTATATATTAATATATTTATTATCCGGATAATAAATCATTTATTTGGTATCTCCATTGAGGATAAATCATTCGTGATTGGATCCTTAAATTTACTTCCTAAAAAATTTTACCTAATGGCGAGATAGTTGGACAGGTGACTAAACCTTATACTCCACATTATGAAACTAATAAACCAGAAAGAGATGGATCGTTTTGTGAAATAATCTTTGGACCTATCAAAAGTAGAGTTTGTGCTTGTGGAAATTCTCCAGGGATCGGAAATGAGAAGATAGACTCAAAATTTTGCACACAATGTGGAGTTGAATTCGTTGATTCTCGAATTCGAAGATATCAAATGGGATACATTAAACTGGCATGTCCCGTGGTTCACGTATGGTATTTGAAACGCCTTCCCAGTTATATTGCGAATCTATTAGCTAAAACTCGGAAAGAATTAGAAGGTCCAGTATATTGCGATGTGTGACTTGATCACAAGTTCCGATCATACAGATCCGTAATCAGGAACTGTCATCCTATTAAATCTCATTGGGATGCCTTTAGCTCGGACATGCCCCTCTGGAGGAGTAGCATGAAGCTCAAAATTATAAGCATCTTTTCAAGATGTTGAGAAAGAGGAATTAGTCCAGGGTTTAGATATTCTGTATCAAATTGCTAATTGAACTTTGTGAAAACACTTCTTTCAGATAATGGAATTTGAAAGTCATTCTCTTCTCTTTTATTTGGGTTAGCCCCGAATAGAGGTATTCCGGACCGAAGATATGGCTATAGGAGTCTATTCATCGCACATATGCTTCGATCAATAGTATTGTAACCATCGAAGTAAAGCAAAGCAAGCAGGAACCTAAAGGATCAAATGGAACGTGATAAAGACAAGTAAATCCCTAATTGAAGGTCTTTCAAGAAGAAAAGTATTGTTCGGAAGGGAGGAGACTGCTCAATAATTCCATATCTATGTTGTAGAATCATAACATAAAGGAATACTCAATTTCACTTGGAACTTGAGCAGAGAGTAGCGATCTCTCTTCAGAGCGAAAAATAGTTTTTTTCATCTTTTTTTTATAGTTACTTGAGCCGGATGAGAGGAAACTTTCACGTCCGATCCTGAGGGGGGGGGGGATCTTAGAATAACCTATCCAAATCTTTTTCTTGCTAGGCCCATAGCTAAAAAACCAACTTTATTGAGATCACGGGGTACATTCAATTATGAGATTCAATCCTCGAAAGATATTATTCCTCATTACCTCTCTGCTCATCCTCATTACCTCTTTGCTCGGGGTTCTGGAACATTTAAGAGAGAGAAATAGCTACTAGGGGAGATGCTATCGGGGAACAACTAATGGGTCTGGATCTGCAAATGATTATAGATTGTTCACATATGGAATGGAAGAGCTTGGTGGAATTGAAATGGAATAGATTAGAGGAGAACCAAGAATCCACTGTGGATAGATGGGAGGATGAAAAAATTCGAAGAAGAAAGGATTTTCTGGTTGGACGCATTAAATTGGCTAAACATTTTCTCCGAACAAATATAGAACCAAAATGGATGGTCTTATGCCTATTACCAGTTCTTCCTCCCGAACCGAGGCCAATCTTTCAATTAGGTGAAGGTGGACTTATTACCTCGTCAGATCTAAATGAACTTTATCGAAGAGTTATCAATCGGAATAATACTCTTACAAATTTATTAGCAAGAAGTGGATCTGAGTCATTTGTTATTTGTCAAAAAAAATTGATCCGGGAAGCCGTAGATGCACTTCTTGATAATGGTATCTGCGGACAACCAATGAGAGACAGTCATGATAGGCCTTATAAATCGTTTTCAGATGTGATCGAAGGAAAAGAGGGAAGATTTCGTGAAAATTTACTAGGCAAACGAGTTGATTATTCAGGTCGTTCCGTTATTGTGGTGGGTCCCTTTCTATCATTGTACCAATGTGGATTACCCTCAGAAATAGCAATAGAGCTTTTTCAAGCATTTGTAATTCGTAGTCTCATTGGACGACATATTGCTCCCAACCTAAGAGTTGCTAAAAGTATGATTCGAGATAAGGGACCCATTGTATGGGAAGTACTTCAAGAGGTTATGCAAGGACATCCCGTATTGTTGAATCGAGCACCTACCTTACACAAATTGGGAATACAAGCGTTTCAACCTATTTTAGTAGAAGGACTTGCCATTCGTTTACATCCATCGGTTTGTGGAGGATTTAATGCAGACTTTGACGGAGATCAGATGGCTGTCCATGTACCTTTATCTCCGGAAGCTAGAGCAGAAGCTCGTTTACTCATGTTTTCTGAGACAAATCTTTTGTCTCCAGCTATCGGGGATCCTATTTCTATACCAACTCAGGATATGCTTCTTGGGCTTTATATATCAACGGTCGAAAATAGTCAAGGTATTTACGGGAATAGGTACCATCCGTATCACTCGGAAAAGAAAAGCTTTTCTTGTAAAAAACCTTCCTTTTATAGTTATGATGATGTGCTCAGAGCTTACCGACAGAAACGAATTGACTTATACAGCCCCTTATGGCTCCGGTGGGGGGAATTGGATTTACGTATCATTACCTCAGTAAACCAAGAAGCCCCTATCGAAGTTCAATACGAATCTTTGGGTAATTTCCACGAAATCCATGAACATTATCGAATAAGAAAAGGTAGAATGGGGGAAATCCTTAATATATACATTCGAACAACTGTTGGTCGTACTCGTTTCAATCGAGAAATGGAAGAAGCCATACAAGGGTTTGCCTGTTTTGAACACCCAAAGAAATCACTACCAGCTCTCAGGATCTAATGTTATTGATCTTATAATTTTTTCATTAGTGCAGATATAGAGATCGAGGAAGCCTTCGAATAATCGGCTTGAACCCATTGCTTAATCCTACTCATGAAAATATGGAGATTTTTACTTATGAAGAAACAAACTAGATTGCCCTTTGATAATTTGCCCTTTTATAATAAAGTGATGGATAAAACTGCCATTAAAAAGCTTATTAGCAGATTAGGCTATATATAATAATAATTTGTAACACATATCAATAAATGATCTGGCTATTATTATAATAATATTTTCCTAAAATTATTATATAATAATAATTTGTATATTTTAATATTATTTATTATTATATTAGTACCTCGTAGTATTTTTATTATTCATATATTATATAGGCTTTACGAGAAAAGGAATAAAAAAAAGAAAAAAATAAAAGAAAGGAGGGATAAAAATTTATGGATGAAGTGAAATATCTAGTGCTTACGGAAAAAGTATTCGTCTATTGGAAAGGAACCAATATACTTTTAACGTCGATTTGCAATCGAACAAAACAAAGATGATTTCTCTTTTTATTAGAGAGGTAATAATTTGTAAAGTGAATTGCACTTCTTCATAAGGGGTCCATTGATTAAAAGAGACTGGAAAAATTTCAGATCCAATTCCTACAGTTATGGATATAAGCGCAATCCAAATTCCTGGAGAGTGATACATTTGTGTATCTATAAGATCATTTACTATTTCTTGAAGCTCAGCTCAATCTTTCCCGTGGAGAGACCATATAGCCAAGAAAGACCATAAACCAGAATGGAATAAAAGCAAATGAAACTATTTCAAACGATCTCAGGGTATAATTGAAAATGAAGTTTTCACTTTGTACATGTTAGATCATAAATTAGTAATTTATTTCAATCTCCGAAAGAGTAGAAACAGTTTCTAACTTCCAATTTTAGGAGATTTACATAATCCTCATGAATAGGATCGAATATTCCTCCATAATCTATCTCCTTTTTCCTTAAGGAAGCCTCCTCAAGAGGACTTAGATCTATCTATTATTTAAGTTCTTTCCTTCTTCTTTTTTCTCTTTTGTTCCAATAAAAATATTGCCCGATCTGAATGGGAATCAATTTCGAATTTATCAGAATATGTAAATCCACTATATAGATAGGTAGATCTCGATCCCGTTTATGAGTTAACGAAAATGTGCAAAAGCTCTATTGGCTTCTGCCATTCTATGAGTCTCTTCCTTTTTGCGTATAGCATTGCCATTCCCTCTAGCAGCATCCATTAATTCGTGACTCAATTTGAATTTCATATTTCGACCCAGACGTTTTCGAGATGCCCCTAATAACCAACGAATGGCAAGTACTTTTCCTTGGGTTGATCTTATCTCAGTGGGAACTCGATAAGTCGATCCACCCACACGTCTTGCTTTTACTGTTACATTGGGAGTTACTCTACGTATTGCTCGGCGTAGAACAGATAGTGGATTTTTCTCCGTCTTTTGTTGAATATTTTTGATGGCTCGATAAAGAATTCGATAAGCCAATGATTTTTTTCCGTTTTTCATAATACGGTTAACCACCATGTTAACTAATCGATTATGATAAATAGGATCGGATTTTGCAGTTTTTTTTTCTGCAGTACTTCGCCGTGACATGAGTGTGAAAAAGGTTTAAGAATATATTTCATAAAGGCTGAAAATCATTTATTTTGGCTTTTTGACTCCATATTGTAGGGTGGATCTCAAAAGGTATGAAAGATCTCCCTCCAAACCGTACATACGACTTTCGTCGAATACGGCTTTCCACATGATTCTATCTGCATAGATGAGATATATTATTTATGCATATAATTCTGTTTACTCACTCTCGATTGAGTATCCGTTCCCTTTCTTTCTTTTGCTATGATTGGAAATCATGTATTTTACATATCTATACGATCAAGTCCTTAGGTTTACAAAATAGTTTATAAAAAAGTGTTTCAAATCATTGCTATTTGACTTGAACCCGTTCTAAAAAGGTCAAGGTATTTTTAATTTTCTGTTGAAACAATCAGGGAAAACTTCGAAAATGATTTCGATATTAAACCTTGGACATATAATAGTTCCAACTCTCCTGAAAAATAAGATCGTTTTTTTCCACGGTAGCCTGCTCTAGTCCCCTGACAAAACGTTCGTTATTAGGTTAGCTATATACTTAACATGTTCCTAGAAATTCACATGGCATCATCATGAAATGATACAAGTATTAGATAAGTAAGAATATACAACGCACTAGAACGCCCTTGTTGACGATCTTTTACTTCGGCAGCATCTAGGGTTCCTCGAACAATGTGATATCTCACACCGGGTAAATCTTTAACCCTTCCTCCTCTTACTAATACTACAGAATGTTCTTGTAAGTTATGGTCAATACCAAGTATATAAGAAGTGATTTCAAATCCAGAGGTTAATCGTACTTTGGCAACTTTACGTAAGGCAGAGTTTGGTTTTTTTGGGGTGATAGTGGAAAAGTTGACAGATAAGTTTTCTTCACTGTCACTCTACAAAACCGTAAATAAATTGATCCTATAATATATTATCAACTAGCCTATATAACTCCCTATAATATTATATATATATGATAATATATATAATATATATTATAAGGATCATATATCTATATACTATATATTAATTACCATAATATATATATAATGGACAATAATATAGTATACCAACTTATATATATATATATATATATATATATATATTATCTATACCTATAATAGATAACTATCCCATAATAGTCATATAGGGATTAGTATATATACCTTAATATATATGACTATATATTATGTTCGTTATATCCTATTATATGGGTTTTATAGTATATATAATATTAAGAGTATAAGCTACTAGTATATACATAGTATAAGAGTATATACTATCTATATTATATATACCTATAGGTTAAGTGGATCGTATATATTAGTCCATTATTAATTTCGATTCCTAATTATAGTCCATATCTATCTGAGCAGGTGCAATGGACAATGGAGATGGAATAGTTGTTGGTTGGTTAGGACACCCTATCTTCAAAGATAAGGAGGGAAATGAGCTTTTTGTACGTCGTATGCCTACCTTTTTCGAAACATTTCCAGTAATATCCAATTAAAGAAGCATTCAACCCTAACCATAAGTTAATGGATTAATAATCTTAATATTAATATAACCTATAATAAATAATGAAACCAAGATAAGGAATGAGAAAAATTGGTAATAATATTAATATTTAATATTAATATAGTTAAACAGATATAACTATATAGTATAAGATATAGTTATCTATATACAGTACGATAATAGTAAGAGCTAATAGTTAGGAAAAATATTATATCTAATATATCCTAGTAAGATATATTAATATTAAGGATAATATTAGATATATAGGATAATATTATACTATAGTTAAACCTATATAATATCTTATACCTATATTATTAATTAGATTATTATCATATTTACTATAATATGATATACCTTATTTCGGGATATTAACCATGTTATTATTAATGGATCTTTTGGCTTGAAGGAAAATGTTATTCTCGGGGGGATGATACCTGCCGGTACTGGGCAACATATTCATCGTTCAGGGAAACGGAACGGAATAGATCCAAGAATAGGGAATAGGAATCTATTTAGCAACAAAGTGAAGGATATTTTATTTCATCATGACAAAGTATCTTTTTTTTCCATTCAAGAAAATTATCACAATATATTAAAACAACCATTAAAAGAGTCTTGAGAAAGAGATTTCTTTTTATGTTCATGAATATATCTTCTATAATAGGAAGAATAGGAAATATTCTATGAGTGAGAACGTTTCTACCACGTACTAGACAGACAGGAAATCTTTAAGATGTAATCGATTCCGTTGGAATAATTAGATATTATGATACATTTTATTTCGCTATTTTGGGGAGGAAAGCGAACGAGAATGAGCAAAAGATATTGGAACATTGATTTGGAAGAGATGATGGAAGCAAGAGTTCATTTAGGGCATAAAACTAGGAAATGGAACCCTAATATGGCACCTTACATTTTTACAGAGCGTAAAGATACTCATATTATTAATCTGGCTAAAACTGCTCGTTCTTTATCAGAAGCTTGTGATTTGGTGTTTGATATAGCAGGTAGAGGAAAACCTATAATCTTATAGCATGTGGATCGTTAGCGTGGACAATCTAGAAGATGTAATTGGAGGACATGTATGGTTAGGTTCCATTTGTATCTTCGGTGGTATCTGGCATATCTTAACCAAACCTTTTGCATGGGCTCGCCGTGCATTCGTATGGTCCGGAGAAGCTTATTTGTCCTATAGTTTAGTGGCTCTATCTGTCTTTGGTTTTATTTCTTGTTGTTTCGTTTGGTTCAACAATACAGTTTATCCTAGTGAATTTTATGGGCCCACCGGCCTCGAAGCCTCTCAAGCTCAAGCGTTTACTTTTTTAGTTAGAGACCAACGTCTTGGAGCTAGTGTGGGGTCTGCCCGAGGACCTACTAGTTTAGGTAAATACCTTATGCGTTCTCCGACTGGAGAAATTATCTTTGGAGGAGAAACGATGCGTTTTTGGGATCTCCGTGCTCCTTGGTTGGAACCCCTAAGGGGCCCTAATGGTTTGGATCTGAGCAAGTTGAAAAAAGACATACAGCCTTGGCAGGAACGACGTTCAACAGAATATATGACTCATGCTCCTTTAGGTTCTTTAAATTATGTGGGTGGTTTAGCTACCGAAATCGATGCGGTGAATTATGTCTCTCGTGGATATCCCAATTCTAGCTAATGATGATGGTATAGCTTCAATCCAATTGATCCTAAACAGATTAACGTCAAAAATTTGCGAAGGAAGGACATTAAGGTCATTATAGCTATATGAAGGGCTAATAGAAAGTGAATTAGTAATAAAAAGAAAATAGAAAAAAAATGGGGGGGGGGGGGGGGGAAGGACCTGAGGATTTACTGAGTTGGCTGCTATTCCATCCAAAATATCATAAGAGAAAATTTCATTCACTGGTTTCTTTGGATGCTCCAAATTGAAAAATATTCTTAATGGAATAACCCTTTTATTATCTCGTGACATCAAAAATTATTATGAGAGTGAAATAATTGAGGAATGTATCATTTATTTGATAAAAAGAATTTATTTTCTTCTCTAAGTTCATCTTTACAAGGGGGTAATATGGATATCATACGATCTCCTATTAGCACACTAAATCATATCTACAATATATCTGATGTGGATGTGGGTCAACATCTTTATTGGAAAATAGGGGAGTTTCAAGTTCATGGACATGTAATTATAACTTCTTGGATTGTAATTTCTATCTTATTAGGTTCAACTACCATAGCTATTCGAGATCCATAAACCATTCCTACCGGTGGTCAAAATTTTGTTGAATATATTCTCGAAGTCTAACTCAGTTCCCTTTATTGGAACCATGTTTCTATTTATCTTTGTTTCTAACTGGTCAGGTGCTCTTCTCCCTTGGGGAATTCTGAAATTATCTCAGGGGGAGTTAGTCGCACCTACAAATGATATTAATACTACGGTTTCTCTAGCTTTACTTACATCAGTAACATATGTCTATGCAGGTCTTGCAAAGAAGGGGTTAGGTTATTTTGGTAAATATATTCAACCAAGCCCAATACTTTTACCAATTAACATCTTAGAAGATTTTTAAAACCTTTTTCACTTAGTTTTCGACTTTTTGGAAATATATTAGGTATATTAATTGGTAGTTAAGCGTTGGTGTTTCTCCCACTTTTAGTAGTTGTTCTCCCTCCGTAATGTTCCTTGGGATTATTTACGAGCAGACCAAGGCTCGATCTTGCAACTCTAGCCGCACGCATATGAATCCATGGAGGGTCATCATTAAATCACTGTCCAATCAGACAGAATAGTTTCTAAGTATCGTACCAACGCATGACTTGATATGTATGGTGGAAGCAAATCATATTTCTTAGTAAAAAGAGCTTGGTAACAAGATTTAAAATTGGTTAACTACTTCTGTCCATTAGATCTCCAGATAGAGTGGATCCGATTGGTCCATTTGTATAGAAATATGAAATAAAATAGGATTGAACAGGTTCATTAATCAGATTTTTTTGAGTAAAGAATGTACCCCGGCATAGAACGATGAAATTTTTGTTCCCAGCAAGGGGAGGATTTTTTTCGAGCGTGTTTACTTTGTATATAATTCGTTTCATATATTAATCCATTTATATTTATTAAAAAATCCTTTTAGATTATATGGATTAATATATCATCTGTAGATGTTATATATAATGACTTATAGGCTTTTACGCAGTCTATTCTCTCTTCGTAATTCATATGTTCAATAAAATGGAATCTTTATTTTCGAATATTTTTCAGATGAAATATTTTCATAAGGGATAATAGGTTTCCTTATTCATTGATATTATCACTTTGATACCATCAAGAAATATTTTTGGTTCTTAGTTGTTCGGAATAAATCGTTCCATAATTTTACCATTGGTGAACACTCAATAAATGAAACTGTTGTATTATACACTATTTCCTGATCTTAGTAAGAGGAGATTACCATGGATCCCTTAATTTCTGTTGCTTCTGTTATTGCTGCAGGATTAATCAATGATATTGATTGTAAATAATAGTGTATTAGGGTAATCGCTGTAAAGACAATAAAAAAATTTATAAAAAATTGAATCATCTCTATCTCCCTAACTAGTTTTAAGATAAGAAATGTGTAGGTTTATAATCGAGCCTATACCAAAGGTTAGGCGCCCGTAAAGTATAGTTATTTTTTTACCATAGTAGACTAGACTCATTATAGGTTCCTAATCAAACCTACACCAATGGGTAGTCTTCGTATCAGCTCAGCCCGTAGTTTCCAGTATAGCTAGAAAAGGAACATTGGAATGTTACTTAGTTTCCGAGTGGGGGAGGGGAGTACAAAATAGCATAAAGCCAATGATGAATCCTATGGAGTTAACTTTACTTGATCAAACAATTTTGAATCCAGGTATTTCAACTACCCCATTGGTCCTGGACGAGCTAACCTCATTATAACAGCGGGGACTGTGACCATGAAAAAGGCTCCTTCTGTAGTGAGATTGATTATACGAACAAATGCCGGAACCAAAATCTGTAGTTGCCCTGGGAGCATGTACTATCACATAGAAATGTTTGGTACAGATTCTTATAGTACCGTTCACGAAGTAGATAAGTTAATTCATGTGGATGTCTATTCGCCAGATTGCCCAACCGAACCAGAGGTTATTATAGATGCTATAACGAAACTTCGTGAAAGAAAAGTTAGTTCGATGGATATATGAGGCCCGAAATCCAACAAGGAAAGAATAAAATATTTCCCTATAAATCATAGGGATCATCATATTGGATCCAGTATTCATACTAGAAACTATGATCAAAAGTTATTACATCAATCTTCTGAACCTCAATTCGAATCTACTTTCGAGATACACTTTGCAACATTTGGATCTACTTCAACTCTGGAATTATAGATCTATCGTTGGGATAATATATCCCATTTTGATTCGGATGGAATAGGATGAATAGATTCCGACTAGTATCGGAGCCGAATTCTTAGTCCCACCGTCAAATCTTGTCCTCCGAGTTCTCGATCCTACTTTTTTATATGTACAGAGTATCGGGATTCAATTGGAACGGACAGGGAGGGACAATATGAGCAAAGAAGAGGGGGAGAACAGATTTATTCATCTATCTATTTTGATCGGGGTGTCTCCGTATGTACATATACATACGGATATGTCTAGATAGAATAGATGGATGGATATGTAGACATTGATATTGACATCTTGCCAGGAACCAGATTTGAACTGGTGGCACGAGGATTTTCAGTCCTCTGCTCTACCAACTGAGCTATCCCGGCTCTTCCCTGTGGATCATCCTGGTACAGGTTCTTAACTTATGTCAACTAAAAATAAGGAAAAAGTATTTTTCCCAGTTTTTACAATGATCTTTATTATTTTCGATCCGGAAGTCACTAATATGAGAAAAAATGGACTGCAATTGAATAATTTCAAACGATCTAATCTATGTAGATCATATATCACAAAATGAATTGATCATATGATCAACTGATTAACGGATCAACTCAACTTGTCATAAGATGGATGAAAAGATTCATGTTCTAATTTCTTCTCTTAGAGAAGAAATTAGAATGGATTTGAACCAATGGAATTGGAGAAAATAGATCAGTCCGTTCGGGAACGAACTTGGGTGGGGATAGAGGGACTTGAACCCTCACGGTCTATAAAGCCAACGGATTTTCCTCCTACTGCAATTTGCATTGTTGTTGACATTGACATGTAGAATTGGACTCTATCTTTATCCTCGTCCAACCATTTATTCCCATTAATCTGACTTATTATCAATATATGGAAACCATAATATTAATATATATATTTATTCCCCGGTATATTATATATTCACGCCGGTACAGTAGTAGGTAAACTTGAAGGGGAACGAGACGTCACTTTAGGGTTTGTTGATCTACTGCGTGATGATTTTATCGAAAAAGATCGAAGTCGTGGTATTTACTTCACTCAAGATTGGGTATCTATGCCAGGCGTTCTGCCCGTAGCTTCAAGAGGTATTCACGTTTGGCATATGCCTGCTCTGACCGAGATCTTTGGGGATGATTCCGTACTACAGTTTGGTGGGGGAACTTTGGGACATCCTTGGGGAAATGCACCTGGTGCAGTAGCTAATCGGGTTGCTCTAGAAGCTTGTGTACAAGCTCGTAACGAAGGACGTGATCTTGCTCGTGAAGGTAATGAAGTGATCCGTGAAGCTTGTAAATGGAGTCCTGAACTAGCTGCTGCTTGTGAAATATGGAAGGAGATCAAATTTGAATTTGATGTGATTGATCGCTTGTAATCCAGTGACTTTCGTTCTACCAATCGGACACGGCCCAATCTTTTACCACTACCACAAAGATTAGTCCAAATCGTGAGCGGAGATATGGGATTTCAGATATCAATATCTATATATCAATATCTATATATCAATATATATAGATATTGATATATAGATATTTCCAAGGTCAAATATCTCAAACAGAGTGATTTATGAAAATTTGTTTTGGTCAAGCATTAAATAACGAATCCTATTCATCCTTTACAATGATCTTATAGATCATTCGATAGGGCCGGTAGCTCAGTGGATCAGAGCTCATGGGTCCGGACCGTGAAGTCAAGGGTTCAAATCCCTTCTAGCCCAAAAGATGTTGTATTTGAAATGAAGATTCCTTTCCATCGCGGTATAGGAGAGAATCTTTCTTTATAACAGAATAAAGGATTCTATCATCATCCCGGATCGATACTTCAGGTTCCTAATCAATAATGAATGGAGATGATTTCTCAATGATTCATTCCACTATTGATTAATAATTTTCATCATTGTATTTATACTTATATGACTTCTCTTCATACAAAATAAGATAGGAAAAGTAACAATTTTCACCTTTATATGGAAGGAAAACTCTATGTCTATAAAGGAGTGGTTCGAAGACAGGCGTAAAATAACTAGATTACTCAAAAATTCGGTTGAAAGGGATAGTAAGGATGCCAATGAGATGGAGAAAAACAAGAATCTAAGTATTGATTACGCCAAAATTAATAGGTTATGGGCTCAATGCGATAATTGCGAGAGCTTGCTCTATATCAGATTTTTGAGAGAGAATCAAAGTGTTTGTAAAGAATGTGGATATTCTCTGCAAATGAATAGTTCAGATAGAATAGAACTTCCAATTGATCGTGACACTTGGCATCCTATGGATGAAGACATGTACACTCTAGATGTTCTTCAATTTCATTCTGAGAATGAACCTTCTCATTCTGATCATCTTGATTCTGAGGATGAATCTTATAAGGATCATATCACTTTTTATCAAATAGAGACAGGTTTAACTGATGCTATTCAAACATGCATAGGTCAATTAAATGGTATTCCTATCGCACTCGGAGTTATGGATTTTAAGTTCATGGGAGGTAGTATGGGCTCTGTAGTAGGTGAGAAAATAACCCGTCTGATCGAGCGCGCTACCGCGGAATCTCTTCCAGTCATTATGGTGTGTGCTTCCGCAGGAGCACGCATGCAAGAAGGAAGTTTTAGTTTAATGCAAATGGCTAAAATAGCTTCTGCATTATATATTCATCAGAAGGATAAAAAGTTGTTATATATATCGATTCCGACGTCTCCAACAACTGGTGGAGTGACTGCTAGTTTTGGCATGTTGGGAGATATTATTATTGCCGAACCTAAAGCGTACATTGCATTTGCAGGTAAAAGAGTAATCGAATAGACATTAGGTCAGAAAGTGATTAGGTCTTCTAGAGGAAATGAAACGATCCGGAATGTTAGTACCCGCGCTACAATCTCATTGGTCAATGATGCATGTAAGTATGATATTGTTCAGCTATGCAACCCTTTTATGTGGATCCCTAGCATCAATAGCTCTTCTAGTGATTATGTCCGGAGTAAATAGACAGGTTCTTTTTGGTGCGATGGACAATTTATTTTCCCGATCCATTCTTCCCAATGAAAATTTTTATTCACATGAAAAGCAAAAAAGTGATTTGCAATACACTGTTTATTTTTCATCAACGAATTATCGTAAATGTAAATTGATTAAACAATTAGATCATTGGAGTTATCGTGCAATTGGTCTCGATTTTTCTCTTTCAACCATAGGTACTCTTTCTGGAGCAATATGGGCCAATGAAGCATGGGGATCTTATTGGAGCTGGGATCCGAAAGAAACTTGGGCATTAATTACTTGGACCATATTCGCAATCTATCTGCATACTAGAATGAATAAGGGTTGGCAGGGTGAGGAACCGGCAATTGTGGCTTCTTTAGGATTTTTTATAGTTTGGATCCGTTATTTGGAGGTCAATCTATTAGGAATAGGGTTACATAGCTATGGATGGTTGGAACCATAAATGGACCGAATTACCGGAGGGAAAAGGAAGGATAGATTCGATCCAGTTCCTTAATAAAAATAAAATTGATTCCAGTTCCCGCATAGGAAAGAAAGGTATAATATCTCGAGGAGCAAATGACCCTAATTGGCCACTGGATATTGCGAAATGTGACTATTTAGGAGCAAATGATCCTAATTGGCCACCGCATATTGCTAAAATAAATAAATAAATGTGACAATAATATTTATTGTTTCAATTGGATCAATTAGTTATCAAGTTGGAAATGGTAATAGACGGAATGTATAGGTAATGAAAAGGAACCCGCAGATACAGGCAAACCCACAAATATTGTTGATAGAGTCAAGGCACTCATTATAGAAGATATTTTCCATCTCTCTATAAAAACCCATACTTGATCCAAGATCTCAAGTATGGGTTTTATCAGTGGATAAAAATAAAAAATAAAAAATATGATATCAGTAAGCTAGACCCATACTGCGCGTTGTCTCATGCCATAAATAAACACGGACACTCAAGAAATCTGTTGGACAAGCGGATTCACACCGCTTACAACCTACGCAGTCTTCTGTTCTTGGAGCAGAAGCAATTTGCTTAGCTTTACATGCTTCCCAAGGTATCATTTCCAATACATCTGTAGGACAAGCTCGTACGCATTGGGTACAACCAATACATGTATCATAAATTTTGACCGAATGTGCCATTGGATCTCCATTAGTTACTAAAAAGTTTTAATTGGATAAGATCATATATAGCCATATATTCTAATATATGCCCAATAAAGAAGGCTAATAACGGTATATTATGAATATAAAACGAATCAAGAATTGTAATCTCAATTCTATTTGGTACCGATCTGTATTTTGTCAATGGGACAAAGATATTTGGATCATTTTGATCCACCCAGATCACCCCGAATATGGTCCAATCATGACAGGTCATTTTCATAATAAGTTTTATTTCGTTTTCTAAATGAGAAAACAAAATAAAAGAACGACTGGATCCGGGATCTATAAAAATTGGATTGGAATTGAAAACTTAGAAATTAGCGGGTTTTTAGTCTACGAATACTCAATTGACCAATTAAATCATCATAACGAAAATTAATATGAGAACTAATAATTAATTAAGAAAAATATAGAACTAATAATATAACCTATTTAATTATTGCTTAATATTCCGACTATATATATATGGCTCCCAATTCTCATCCACATTTAGTTCTTATTTAGTGCTATTTTATTTACTCGTCTATTACTATGATATACTAATATTATATAATATATTAATTATGAGGTTGGATAACGGTGAACTCTAATAATTATATATACTAAATTTTTAAGAAAAACTCGGAACTGATTAATATATGGATAATGTGATCCGGGCTGTGGTCCTATTTATAGAACAGGAAAAAGATGTTTCATCACCATAATGAATAGTGATATTCTAGATAATAGACCCTACATGCATGTATAAAGTCTTTTCACTCACGAGAACGAAGAGAAATGAAGGTGGGAAAATGTGGGAAACAGATTTCGAATTCTATAAAATAAAATTGTCTAATGATTAGAAGGGATGTAGCGCAGCGTGGTAGCGTGTTTGTTTTGGGTACAAAATGTCGCAGGTTCAAATCCTGTCATCCCTACCTTTCCCTTCTTTTCTATGGAAAGAAAGGAACGAAAGATCATTTGATATTGATTCGACGGGAACATCAAATAATTGAATCATATCAGATGCAAAAGTATTTGACTCTAAGAGTATAAACAAAAGGTATTTTCCTTTATCTACGAATATGAAAGAAAGCGCTCTTAGTTCAGTTCGGTAGAACGTAGGTCTCCAAAACCTGATGCCGTAGGTTCAAATCCTACAGAGCGTGATTCTGTTCCTATCAAATCCAACCCTCTAAATTATCGAGAATTCATTCCAACCGGAACGAGCAATGGAATCTGACCTCCCAGGAAAAGTAGGAGGCCAATGAAATTGGAGGATATTCCAGGATCAAATATCCAATTGATCACCACGTCGGTATTGTGAATATGCAGTTACGAATAATCCGGCCAAAGTTATAGGAATTAGACCTAACACAATTCCTGATGGCAAAGCCTCAATCATTTCGATTCTACGGAATAAGTAGGGATAATAGCTATACTGGATAGTACCCTGAATTTGCTATGAATCTCAATGATCAGAAATTGATATAGAGAGAATAAACAAAATTATTGAAATTGAAATAGTGAACTGAGAGGGTTTCCCCTTCCTTCATTTTGAATAAGTTGTATCTTGCTCGAACTAATGAATAGGACTAGGGTGAAAATGATAGAAGCCAATAAGAAACCGAAATAACTAATTATAGTTATAGTAGGCGTGGAAGGACCGAATGAAATATGGTTTATACATATCTTCATGAGACAATTACCTAAATTTTTATTTTCGTAACCTCGAGATCAGAATACAAAAGATCAATTGTCCCGATTCGTACCAATTCAGGATCCTATACTATAGGATATGTATGAATGAACAT
Source organism: Pinus albicaulis (assembly GCA_034641835.2). NCBI lineage: Eukaryota > Viridiplantae > Streptophyta > Pinopsida > Pinales > Pinaceae > Pinus > Pinus albicaulis. Next base: position 154,956 of record JAXQQM020080765.1, on the reverse strand, counting down.
GGATGAGAGGAGATCTATGGTAGAAATCTCTTCATTAACCTAGAAATCCTCACATTCATCGAGCAACTAATGAATAGCACCCGCGAATCCCTTCACAAATTGTCGAATGTAATCTTCTTACAGGGTTAATGAATTCTCAATCAGTACGATTGGATCACCTGGCATTATCTTTTTACCAGTAGCTATCAGAGACTGGACCGGAAGAAACCTATATACATATATAGCCAAAGTTTTGTGAATTTCACGTTTAGGTGTAAGAATATGAATATCCAGTTTGTCCTTTCATTTCTAGATCTTATTGATCCAATCATTCGACCCTCTAGGCGGATTAGGCTTTTTCACTATTCATTCTTAGAGCCAGTAGAACCCGATATTACATAAATTACACCTATTGCAAGGAGTAACTCGTAATTTCACATAGCTAAAATTGACTAGGTTCTATTGCACTATCCACTTGGTTTTAGCTAATGAGTAACGCCTACTCGTTAATACAAGGTACTATATAATAAGTCTGCGGCATAACTCCATCTGCGCCGGATACTATTGGAAAAGCAACATATATCTTCGTAGCACCAATGATCCCCGTGCAATCTGAATTACTGAGGTCATCTACACGGGCATAATTTCATGTCGGAATGAAAAAGGAAGAAGTAAAAGTATCATATTCTGGATGAGTTGTGCGGCACTCATCCTCTTTTTCGGTTCTAAAGCCACCGGTATGTAGAAGCTAATTTCAATCGAAAATTTTCACGGTCTATGCAATTGTTACAACATCGATTGAGGGGGTTCCTTACGCCCGAACCTAGGAACGCAATATTCTCTTATTTCTCTTGGGATTCAGTCGCCCAAACAGAGATAGAATAACTGCTGGCAGGAACAGAATCATTCTCCTTTTGATACTCATCAAAATTGTATTGCTGTGTCAGAAGAAAGCTAGCTATACTGGTCCAGTTATAGACTTCAAAGATACCCTTGGTATAACATTGACAATCAAACAAGTATTGGAGAAGATATCAGTAGTTTTCCATTTCCTGATCTCTATCTTTCATGGGATCAATTCCCCCTTGATTGACTTTACAATAATATTTGGAGCTGAGCATGTCTGGGAATACGGGAGAACGCTCCTTTGCCGACATTATTACTAGTATTAGATACTGGGTCATCCATAGCATTACCATACCTTCTCTATTCATTGCAGGTTGGTTATTTGTCAGCACGGGTTTGGCTTATGATGTGTTCGGGAGCCCCCGGCCAAATGAGTATTTCACATAAAGTCGACAAGAGGTTCCATTAGTAACTGGCCGTTTCGATCCGTTAGAGCAACTCGATGAATTTACTAGATCTTTTTAGGAGGCACTAATGACTTTAGATAGAACTTTTCCAATTTTTACAGTTAGATGGTTGGCCGTTCACGGGCTAGCTGTCCCTACAGTTTTTTTCTTGGGATCAATATCGGAAATGCAGTTCATCCAACGATAAACTCTATACTAAAGGAAGAGGAAGTATGTAGATATGAAACCACCGAACCCGACAAACCCGAACGACCAAAATGTTGAATTGAATCGTACCTGTCTCTACTGGGGGTTGCTACTAATTTTTTTACTTGCTATTCCATTCTCCAATTATTTTTTCAATTAGGAAAAATGAGAATATTATCACTCCATTCGAAGAGATCCAATACGCATAATTATCTATGCAGAGATCCAATACGCATAATTATATATGCTATGACTAATTATGTCTTGAGTATGCCCACTTAATAAAATGTGAAATGGAGTAAGATAAATGGCCGATACCACTGGAAGGATCCCTCTTTGGTTGATAGGTATTGTAACTGGCGTTTGCCTCTATCTCGGTGGACGGAAACTAAAGCTCTAGCTTTCCGTTGGTTAGCAGTTCGAAAAAGTTTTGAATGGGCCCCTCGAGAGCCTGATACAAATGCAAGAATTTTTTTCCGATGTTTTCGGACTATGTATCCACGTTTCACTCTGGTCATTGAAGTTTGAATCGCTAATCTTTTTCTTGGTTAGTCATTTGTTTGGTTCATTGAGAATAACACTGATTCTTCTTATTTAGAAAATAAAAGTTCCAATGGCTTTTGCTACTGCAACCTTCCCAACCATAATTCCCTTTGGATAGGCATCTTCCTGGTAGGCAAGGGCTGGGACCTTGCACTGAGAATGAGAAAAAATCATGGGTTTCATCGTTTCTATGGTTCTTTCTCCAACGGTAAGGTCCTCTCTATACGCCGGAGCCTTTTATTTATTTCCAAAATAGGATATGAGTATGTTATCGGTAACTTGTACAGTTTACCATCTCCAGCTCTACTCTTGAATCATTAAGTAATAAATACTCTCATTACAAGATCTATTAATACAGTAACGACATGTAATTCTGGGGTTGGCCAGGTAGCTGACCCTGTTGTTCCGTTCTCGCGGCAATATGAGCATAAACTTTATGCTTCTTCACTTTGCATGATTTCCCCGCTCAATGGATTGATGACCATTCGCTACCAATGAGGAATTGCTTTTCATCCCACATCAAGGTGATTGGATTTGCACCAATGGAAACCATAAATTTCATCCCCGGTAAGGTTAGATGATGGAGTTGTACTTGATTACAGCGGGAAAATTCTTATGTTATTCCGTTGTAAAAATTTCCCAGTCTGTTTCAGTTTATGATCCAAACGAGTCGCACATACACCCTAGCACATACTCCTCTACGCTGAGGACATCCTCGAAGAGCAGGAGATTTTTTTCTATTCTCTATTGGTTGTCTTGCATTTCTAATAAGTTGTTGAATAGTGGGCATTCTAGCTTTATTGTATGCGGAATCAACTGGTTCAGATTGATCCTAACCATACCATATCAGGTTATTATGAAATGAATAACTTTACCCCCCCCCTTTTTTTTCCTTTCCTTTTTTTTTTGAAAAGGAACAAAGAGATCACATTTACAGTTCATTATAAAAATAAATTCAAAAGAGGATCTTCCGCTATAAGATCAACCTTCCGCTACGGTATCAACAATGCCATAAGCTCGGGCTTCTGTTGCTGACATGAAAACATCTCTGTATACCATGAATACGAGCAATGCCATCTCCTACTTGAAGTACGGTGCCAATATTACCAACTCCTACTGCGTCGTTATATTGTTTGATCTGTTTCCATATAATACTACTAATTTTGTTGATTTGAAGATTTCCCATTAGCACTTATTAATTATCTGTTGAGAAATAGGGCCTATAACAACTAAAAACTAACAACTAATCTGGTGTGTTCGTCATGGTTCTAAACAGGCCAATATTTTGATTGATCGTACGTAAATGCAACTCAATTTTAAAACGACTATTCAAAGTTCCTATAGTTCTTCGTAAAGCTTGGCGAGAAACTTGTTGTCGGATCTGGTCAATTGCTCTTTGCTGTTTGGAGTAAATCGTTTCATTCTTGGGATCCTCTAATTGTTCCAAATTCTCAGAAGCAACATTGATGAGATCCTCTTTCTCTCGTTCTACTTGGGAGTCTCCATTCACCCGGATTTCGTCCCCTATCATTTTCACTTCCCTTAAGCGAGCCCGAGCTTTCTCGAGCTGATCGATAGCTCCTTTACATAGTTCTTCCGAATTCCGAATAGTATTGAATATTTTCTGTTTACGGCTATCTAATAGATTACTTAATGAAAGTAGATTATCTATTCACAAATTTCACGAATTCATAATCTCTTCCCAAACCAAACACGAATCTTTCGATTCATTCGGCTCTCCTGCTCAGTTCTTTTTTATTCCCCAGGAACATATACGTTCCCCCTTCACACCAAGCCTGCCCTTTTCGTTCCGTTTACGGAAGATTAGAATCAATTTATAAAAGACCAAGATCTCCAAGGGCTCTTCCAGCAAAAGGGATTTTCAATTATCAATAAAGTTGTTTTTGTTTTCGTTTCCCCTTTTCTCTCCTATTCTTCCCCCATGAAATTTGAATCGTTCCATTCAATTAATTAAATTGTGCCTCCTTATTTTTGTTCTATCGAATAATTTCCTTTCTGTTTAGGTTGTCAGTTCAGCATTGGAACTAAAATTGGATGGGAGATTGGGACTATTTTTCAGTAAATAGATGAAATTATTCCATTGATATGCATGTTTTATATCGGATCAATCTCCAACTATGCCTTTGAATCCATCTCATCTTGACACAGCGGTGGAAAGAATACCCAGTTAGTTGTGCTTAGACTTCAAACAGTTCAGCTTTAACCATTCTAGTGGTCCTCCCTCATTGGCTGGTATAAACTAATAGTTCATTTCCCAATCAATTACGAAATGCTATAGTTCTTCGCTATTCCCCGTTCGGAAGTAATTCGTTGAGATCATGCACTTTTCTATCTCCAAAGTGCAGCTGGTTGGGCCCAGCCATATTATTCGAATATACAACTCGCACACACTCCATTTCCAAAATAGATCAGTACACTAAGTACCACACTTGGATTTATTATATTTGTTTCTAAAATATTGGTATTTGATCCGAAACCCCCAGCAGAAGGCCAATAACTCAAGGAAATGAAAGGATCAATTACATTTTTCATATGCTCGCCCCTCATAGATAAGGATATGTTCTACATCATTTTGTTCTTTTCTTTTTTGATCCTATCTAGTTCCGGATAAGAATATTTTGGATACTTAGTCCCAGGTTTTTGATAAGGATAAAAAGAAAAGGATAAAATGAATTTGCTTGCCCTATCCATTCCCTTCCCTTCCCTGTCACACGCGTCATGAATCTTTCCGACCGAAGTATGAAGAAGAATTCATTTGCTAATTATTAAGATCAGCCTCTCCCGCAGCTGAACAAGGAAATTATTGGAGAAATACTAATGTAATGACGAGGTGTAGGGATCTTTTTTTTTTTTTTTTCAGGATTAAACAAAGGGATTCGCAAATAGAAGCGCTAGGGCCACAACTAGTCCATAAATTGTTAAAGCTTCCATAAAAGCTAAACTTAGCAGTAAGGTACCTCGTATTTTACCTTCTGCTTCTGGTTGTCTCGCAATACCTTCTACAGCCTGGCCCGCAGCAGTGCCCTGGCCAACGCCAGGGCCAATGGAAGCAAGCCCTACAGATAATCTAGCAGCAATAACAGAAGCAGCAGAAATTAAGGGATCCATGGTAATCTCCTCTTACTAAGATCAGGAAATAGTGTATAATACAACAGTTTCATTTATTGAGTGTTCACCAATGGTAAAATTATGGAACGATTTCTTCCGAACAACTAAGAACCCAAAATATTTCCTGATGGTATCAAAGTGATAATATCAACGAATAAGGAAACCTATTATCCCTTATGAAAATATTTCATCTGAAAAATATTCGAAAATAAAGATTCCATTTTATTGAACATATGAATTACGGAGAGAGAATAGACTGCGTAAAAGCCTATAAGTCATTATATATAACATCTACAGATGATATATTAATCCATATAATCTAAAAGGCTTTTTTAATCAATATAAATGGATTAATATATGAAACGAATTATATACAAAGTAAACACGCTCGAAAAAAATCCTCCCCTTGCTGGGAACAAAAATTTCATCGTTCTACGCCGGGGTACATTATTTACTCAAACAACTCCGATTAGTGAACCTGTTCGATCCTATTTTATTTCATATTTCTATACAAATGGACCAATCGGATCCACTCTATCTGGAGATCTAATGGACAGAAGTAGTTAACCGATTTTAAATCTTGTTACCAAGCTCTTTTTACTAAGAAATATGATTTGCTTCCACCATACATATCAAGTCATGCATTGGTACGATACTTAGAAACTATTTTGTCTGATTGGACAGTGATTTAATGATGACCCTCCATGGATTCACCTATATAAGCTGCAGCTAGAGTTGCAAATATCAGATCTTGAATACTGCTCGTAAATAATCCCAGGAACATTACAGGTATAGGAACTACTAAAGGTACCGGAGAAACAAGAATGGCAACTACCAATTCATCAGCTAATATATTTCCAAAAAGTCAAAAACTAAGTGATAAAGGTTTTGTAAAATCTTCTAAGATGTTAATTGGTAAAAGTATTGGGGTTGGTTGAATATATTTACCAAAATAACCTAACCCCTTCTTTGCAAGACCTGCATAGAAATATGCTACTGACGTAAGTAAAGCTAGAGCAACCGTAGTATTAATAACATTTGTAGGTGCGGCTAACTCCCCCTGAGGTAATTTTAGAATTCCCCAAGGAAGAAGAGCACCTGACCAGTTAGAAACAAAGATAAATAGAAACATAGTTCCAATAAAGGGAACCCAGGGACCATATTCTTCCTCCCCAATCTGAGTTCTGGTCAAGTCCCGAAAAAATTCGAGAATATATTCAACAAAATTTTGACCACCGGTAGGAATGGTTTGTGGATCTCGAACAACTATGGTAGCTGAACCTAATAAGGCAGCAATTACAATCCAAGAAGTTATAAGTACCTGTCCATGAACTTGAAACCCCCCTATTTGCCAATAAAAATGTTGACCCACTTCCACACCGGATATATCATAGATATGATTCAGTGTGCTAATAGGAGATCGTACGATATCCATATTACCCCCTTGTAAAGATGAACTTAAAGAAGAAAAGAAATAGGGGTTCCAACCAAGGAGCACGGAGATCCCAAAAAAGCATCGTTTCTCCTCCAAAGATAATTTCTCCAGTCGGAGAATGCATAAGGTATTTACCTAAACTAGTAGGTCCTTGGGCAGACCCCACACTAGCTCCAAGACGTTGGTCTCTAACTAAAAAAGTAAACGCTTGAGCTTGAGAGGCTTTTGGGCCGGTGGGCCCATAAAATTCACTAGGATAAACTGTATTGTTGAACCAAACGAAACAACAAGCAATAAAACCAAAGACAGATAGAGCCGCTAAACTATAGGAAAAATAAGCTTCTCCGGACCATACGAATGCACGGCGAGCCCATGCAAAAGGTTTGGTTAAGATATGCCAGATACCACCGAAGATACAAATGGAACCTAACCATACATGTCCTCCAATTACATCTTCTAGATTGTCCACGCTAACGATCCATCCTTCTCCTCCGAAAGGAGATTTAAGTAAATAACCAAATATAGCACTTGGGTTAAGAGTTGGGTTCGTAATTTTTCTTACATCTCCACCGCCGGGAGCCCAAGTATCATATACACCTCCAAAATACAAAGCTTTGAGCACCGGAAGAAAAGCACCAACACCTAGCAAGATTAGGTGAATACCCAAAATTGTGGTCATTTTGTTTCTATCTTTCCATACATAGCCAAAGAATGGAAAAGATTCTTCTAAAGTTTCGGGTCCTATGAGTGCATGATAAATACCACCAAAACCTAAAACCACAGAAGAAATTAAGTGAAGTACCCCAGATACAAAATATGGAAAAGTGTCCACGATTTCCCCACCAGGACCGACTCCCCATCCTAGAGTAGCTAGATGGGGAAGCAGAATCAATCCTTGTTCATACATAGGTTTTTCCGGTTCAAAATGAGCCACTTCGAATAGATTCATTGCTCCGGCCCAGAATACAATTAATTCGGCATGAGCCACGTGAGCCCCAAGCAATTTACCAGACAAATTGATAAGTTGGGCATTACCGGCCCACTAAGCGAAACCAGTGGTTTCTTGATCACGACCAGCTAAAGCTATAGTTCCATTAAAGAGCGTTTCCACGGGGTAAGACCTCCTCAGGGAATATAAGGTTTTCATGAGGCTGATCTTGAGCCGCCATCCAAGCACGAATACCTTCGTTCAGGAGAATATTTTTTGTGTAGAAAGTCTCAGATTCAAGATCTTCTGCTGCACGGATCTTCTGGGAAACAAAATCATAGGCACGTAAGTTTAGAGCTAGACCAACTACTCCAATGGCACTCATCCATGAACTGGTCACTGGCACAAATAACATGAAGAAATGTAACCAACGTTTATTAGGAAAAGCAACTCCAAAAATCTGGGACCAAAAGCGGTTAGCAGTGACCATGGAATAAGTCTCTTCGACTTGAGTCGGATTAAAGGCATCCTAATTATATTATTTAATACCAAAATAATATAATAATATAAATAATAATACATTAATAAAGGGTATAGGAGTCTATACTAGTATCTAATACATGGACTAGATGTAGTAGAACTATACTATAGGATAACAAATACTATATTATTCAATTTAGATATAGGGAATAAGTTAATTATTGTGAATATAATAGTAGGATAATAGGGTATAATATAATATCAGAATAGGGTAGCAATATATATTATTATAATATAGAGTATAACCCTCTATATTACCTATATTAGGTTAGGATAATATACTAATAGATGATTATAGGTACCCAAACAATCTCAGTCCTACTCTATATTAGGATATAATCTATATATAATACCTATAATATATAGAGTAATAATAAGTATATTAATTATCCTACTCCATTTCTAACAAACTATATTCCTGGAAATAGTATATACTCTTTATACCCTAAGGATTATAGTATATAACCTAGTAATATAGTATAAGTAATAATATATATATAGATATTATTATATTAATATATATATATAATAAGACTATATATGACTATTATCAATATATATACATATATATACATATATATATATATATAGGGGATATGATTATATATATATATATACTAATATATATTTATATATTTAGTTAATATTAATATATATTATTATTAGGACATATATAATAATATATATGTAATTATTAATAGGGATATTAGTTATATATTATATTATATAACTATATATTAATATATTATAGACTAATATTATATTAACAGGAAAAATTGCTCAGATACCAGTAAGTGATGCGTATTTGGGTCGTGTTGTAAATGCTCTAGCCCAACCCATTGATGGTAAGGGTCAAATTTCAGCTTCCGAATTTCGACTGATTGAATCTCCCGCTCCAGGTATTATATCAAGATGTTTCATATATGAACCCCTTCAAACGGGGCTTATTGCTATTGATTCTATGATTCCTATAGGACATGGTCAGCGAGAATTAATTATTGGGGACAGACAGACCAGCAAGACAGCAGTAGCTACAGATACTATTCTTAATCAAAAGAGTCAAAATGTAATCTGTGTCTATGTAGCAATTGGTCAAAGAGCTTCTTCCGTGGCTCCGGTAGTTAATACATTTCAAGAACGTGGCGCAATGGAATATACCATTGTGTTAGCGGAAACTGCGGATTCTCCCGCTACATTACAATATCTCGCTCCTTATACAGGGGCAGCTTTGGCTGAATACTTCATGTATAAGAAACAACATACATCAATCATTTATGACGATCTCTCCAAACATGCACAAGCTTATCGACAAATGTCTCTTCTATTAAGAAGACCACCTGGCCGAGAAGCTTATCCGGGAGATGTTTTCTATTTGCATTCCCGTCTCTTGGAAAGAGCAGCTAAATTAAGTTCCCAGTTAGGTGAGGGGAGTCTTACTGCCCTACCAATAGTTGAGACTCAAGCTGGAGATGTTTCAGCTTATATTCCCACTAATGCAATTTCCATTACCGATGGACAAATATTTTTATCGGCCGATCTATTCAATGTCGGGATCCGACCTGCTATTAATGTGGGTCTTTCCGTATCTAGAGTAGGATCTGCGGCTCAGATAAAAGCTATGAAAAAGGTAGCTGGAAAGTTGAAATTAGAGTTAGCTCAATTTGCAGAGTTGGAAGCCCTTGCACAATTTGCTTCCGATCTTGATAAAGCTACTCAAGATCAATTGGCAAGGGGTCAACGATTACGTGAGTTGCTCAAACAATCTCAATCGGCTCCTTTGAAAGTAGAATAAAAAATAGCTACTATTTATACCAGAACAAATGGATACCTGGATATATTAGAAATAGCACAGGTGAGAAATTTTCTCATTCGGTTACGCGAGTATTTGATAAAGAATAAACCTCGGTTTGGAGAAATTATATGTTCTACTGGTACATTTACAAAAGAAGAAAAAGCCCTTTTGGAAGAGGCTCTTAAGGAACATACTAAACTTTTTTTACTTCAAGGAAAAAAATGAATATTTGATAATTTGGTGGGATTATTCAGAACAGGAAAAAGAGCTGAATAATTTGTTCCAATACATTGCACAACAATTTAGAACAATTGAAGAGTATTATGTCCAATAGGATTTGAACCTATACCGAAGGTTTAGAAGACCTCTGTCCTATCCATTAGACGATGGACGCTCTTTCTATCTTCCCTTTTTTTTATTTTAACTCCTTTTGGCATACATTGTCCCGATCTACCTTTTTATTCACAATGAGGTTATAAGCTTATTATTTATATTAATATTAATTAATGAGTATAGGTATATACTATATAAAATCGAATATCAGGGAATATTAGGATATAGGGAATAACTAATATATTATACTAATAGGTTATTAATATATCAATAACCTATCAGGACAAAATGGATATTATATTATAGGTTAATATAATATATTGGGTCAACTATATCATACAATTAAGAAAGAACAGGATATATTATAGGCTATATATATTGGCCTATATTAGAAATATAGGATAAACCTATATATATTATAATAATAATATAATATATAATAGCTAATAATAATAACCTATATATCGATGACAAAGTATAGGTTATCCTATACTAACCTAATAATATTAATTAAATATAATATATATACTAATTATAATAATAGAAATCACTTATATATGTTATTGATATATATTATAACAATAATATATATTAATATCTACTCTAGTAATAATATATATTATATGATCTTAAGGATTAGGTTAATACCATTAATATAATACCATAATTAATTACTGTAGGATAAAGAATATATTATCTATAATCTATATCATATACTATAAATCTAATGATCATAATATATACTATAACTAATATTATATATTAGTATATATATATATATTAATTTCATATATACTAAGTTATATATATAGTATATTAATGCTTATACTAATCCCTATATATATTAATTTAATATATATATAAAATTAACATATATTAATAATTATTATAGTATACTAATATAATATATTAATATATATTAATGGACTATTAGTCATATATATACTAGTCATATATTATACTATTATATTATATATTATACTAATATATATATTTAATATAATATATATATATTATACTATTATATTATATATTATACTAATATATATATTTAATATAATATATTAATTATATTAGTATATATTATTATATATATACTATATTATATAATATATATAATGAACTAATACTATATATACTATATTATCCTATATATACTATTATCTATATAGGATAATATAGTATATATAGTATTAGTTCATTAACTAATACATTACCTATCCTAAACTATATATGATATACTTTATAACTAATATAAAGAGTATAAGAGGAACTATTATATATTAGTATATATGACTAATACTATGTCGATGATAGTATATATATTATATTATATATATCTAATTATCCTATATTAGTATATTATAGTATATACTAATATAATATATATATTAACCCATAACCATATATTAACATATTAATATGAGTATATACTAATATATATATTGTATACTAGTAATATATTAATATATATATCCTAAATATATAGGACTAGTCCATATAGGTATATTATATTAATTAATCTGGGTCAATTTTCTTTTACTTCATTCAAGATTCTCCTAGCTGATATCAAATCTTAATCCTGTTGTATAAATTGAGTGTTCAATTTCATTCGGAAAAAGACATTCCTTCTCCAAAAATGTCTTTGTAATTTGATCCAATAACACTCTGTTAGATAGGAACAGATTTGATAAATATTGATAACTCTCGAATAGAGTATTATAAAGAAAAGATTCATTAGATAATAAACTATTGGTTCCGAGCCATCTTTTTTGGCGATGAATTAACGATTGGAAGCGGTCAACCCTTTCTCTCGAATTTTCGATCAACCAACATTTATATAAATATGGAGAAGAATATGGCTGACCTTTCCCTCAGCGAACTCATTTTCATCGAAAGATAAAAAATATTATCATATTTTCTCGTCGAAATTCACTGAAAAGTATCTGGTTGTTGAAGGATCCTAAAATTCACTATGTTAGATATGGTGAAAGATCTATTATAGCTATAAAAGGTACTCATCTCCTAGTGAAAAAATGTAGATATTATCTTCTACTTTTTCGGCAATGTTATTTCCATCTTTGGTCCGAACCGTATAGGGTCTGTTCTCATCAATTATCCAAGAATTGTTCTTCTTCTCCAGGTTATTTTCTAAGGGTTCGGATGAACCCTATTTTTGTCAGAACCAAAATGCTAGATGAGTTATTCATTGTTGATCTTATTACCAATGAATTTGATCCAATAGTTCCGATTGTACCAATACTTGGATTATTGGCTAGAGAAAAATTATTTGACGTATCAGGACGGCTAATTAGTAAATTGTCTTGGACCAATCTAACAAATGATGATATCCTCAATCGATTTGATCAAATTTGGAGAAATATTTTTCATTACTACAGTGGATCCTTTGGTCAAGATGGTTTATATCGTATAAAGTATATACTTTCATTATCATGTGCTAAAACTTTAGCCTGTAAACATAAAAGTACGATACGTGTAGTTCGGAAGGAATTAGGTCCAGAACTCTTTCAAAAATCGTTTTCAAAAGAACGAGAATTTGATTCTCTGCCTTTTTCGTCAAAAGCGGCGACCCGTTCGCAGAGAGAACGAATTTGGCATTCAGATATTCCCCAGATAAATCCCCTAGCTAATTCTTGGCAAAAGATACAGGATCTTAAAATAGAAAACGTATTTGACCAATGAAATGCTCTTTGAGTAATTGCCTCGATTCAAAATCATTTTTATTTTTCTATACGAGAACTAAAATGATTAATATATATTATCTAGTATACTAGATAAATGTTAATATTATTATTATCGGCCAGGCCAAGCAGGTCAGAAAAATTATTATTAAATGCATAGGTTAATAGAGAATAGTATAATACAATAGGAAGGGAAAAATAACCTCAGCATAGGGTAAATATTAACTATTAATATTTACTAACTATATATTAGTAAATAAATAGTATATTAATGTAATTAAGATAAGAATTCCCTATATAATAATAATCTATATAGGGAAAAAGGTATAAAATATTATATCAGGTCCAATTGTGCAGTCTTGCGGGGGTAGCAAATTGATAGCAGTCGGCAGTCGACCCCGCTTTTTCCGTTGATTTCCTCCAACTTCTTTATACGATAATTCTTCTCGCCATCAGCGCGTCGACGTGCTCGGTTTTGTTTGGGACGTCTGTACAGTTATCAAGCTAGCTTGCACAACGCAGTTGGAAATTACCTTCCAACACTCCCCCTTAATTTCCACTGCTGGGTTTTCCTGCATACCCAAGCATTTTCTGAAATATTCAAAGCTTTTCTGCGCTAGTGGCTTTGTGAGGATATCTGCAAACTGATCCTCCATTCTACAATGCTGCAAAACGATCTCGCCATTGCTAACCAATTCACGTATGAAGTGAAACTTGGTGTCAATGTGCTTTGTCCTCTTATGAAAAACAGAATTTTTAGACAATGCAATAGCTGAGCTATTGTCACAAAAGATCACTGTCCCTTTTACCTGTTCTTGACATAAGCTTCTCAACATTTTCCGCATCCATACTGCTTGACACGCTGCTGCTGTAGCTGCCACATACTCTGCTTCTGCTGTAGACAATGCTACGATGGGTTGTTTCTTAGAAGCCCATGAAATGGCTCCTGAACCCATGTGAAAAACATAACCGGAAGTGCTCTTCCGATCATCAACACTTCCAGCCCAATCATTGTCTGTGTATCCAACTAAATCTGAATGTTCTGAAGTAGTATAAAAAATACCAAAATTTTTAGTACCTTTAACATACCTCAAAATCCTTTTTGCTGCTTGCCAATGTGCATCCTTTGGCTTTTCCATGAACCTGGAAATCAAACTAACAGCATGCATTATGTCCGGCCTAGTTGCAGTCAAATACATAAGGCTGCCAACTATGCTCTTGTATAAACTAGGATCAAAATCCTTGCTGCTGTCCTCTCTGCTGAGCTTTAATCCCATCACTGTGGGAGTGATTGCTCCTTTGCTCTCCTGCATGTTAAATCTTTCAAGCACCTCATTAACATACTTTGCCTGTGAGATAAAAATCCCATTTTTATCTTGTTCTACTTCTATTCCCAAGAAGTATCTCAGCAAACCCATATCAGTCATTTCAAATTCTTCCTTCATGACTGTTTTGAAATGTTCAATAAGGCAATCATCATTACCTGTAAAAATAACATCATCAACATACAAGACTACAATCAAAATTTTACCGTCTTGTTCCTTGATGTAGAGGGTGGGTTCTCCCTCACTTCTCAAACCATTTTCAGGTAGATAAGAATCAACCTCTTGTACCATGCTCTTGCTTTGCCTTGACATAAGAGCCTTCTTCTTCAGCACATACATGCTCTTGGCCTTTTCTTTTCTTGAGAGGTTGATCAATCTCAGCCTCTTCATTAACACTCCATTCAGAAATGCTGACTTCACGTCCATTTGGTAAACTTTCCATTTGTTTTGTGCTGCTATAGACAACACTTCTCTCACGGTTTCCATTCTTGGAACCGGTGCGAAAGTTTCCTCATAATCTATCCCATGCTTCTGTTTATAGCCTTTGACAACAAGCCTTGCCTTGTGTCTCTCTATCTTGCCTTCAGCATTACTCTTGGTCTTGTCGACCCATTTAACACCAATGACATCTTTACCTTTTGGGAGTTCAACCAAATCCCAAGTTTTGTTCCTCTCTATGGCATTTATTTCCTCATCCATAGCTTCTATCCATTTCTTATCCTTGATGGCTTCTTCGAAATGAACAGGATCATCAACATGACAATATAAAGCAAACAAAGAATTGATACCTTCATTTGTTATATCTTGTTCATAAATTTCTTTCAAACTTCTGAATTTCTTACCTCTTTCAGTAGGTGTACAAGTACTTGAAGAAGCACTTGAATTTCCTCCTTGTGGTGTGCTTGGAGAAGCACTTTCATTTCTCCTCAAAGGTGTACTTTGCTGCCCTCTTGTTGGTGTTGCTGTTTGGGGATGTATTTCAGCCACCTCATCATCATTGTCATCATGAGATAAACAGTGTTTTACATTCACTGTTTTCTCTATGCTTCCATCCCAAGCTTCCTCTTCAATGAACTGAACGTCCCTGCTCACAAGAAACTTCTTGCTGGATGGGTTATATAACCTGTATGCCTTGGATTCCTCACTATATCCAATGAAAATACACTTCTCCCCCTTGTTGTCCAACTTCTTCCTTAGCTGATCCGGAATGTGTGCATAAGCCACACATCCGAAAACCTTCATGTGTGTGACACTTTGCTTTGCGCCACTCCATGCCTCTTCCGGCACTTTGTTCATAACAGCTTTCGTAGGACACCTGTTCAAGATATACGCTGCACAATGTACAGCTTCGGCCCAATAATCATTCGGCAAATGCTTTGCCTTGAGCATACTCCTCGCCATGTCCATTATGGTTCGGTTCTTCCTTTCGGCCACTCCATTTTGTTGCGGTGTATATCTAGTTGTAAACTGTTTGTGAATACCATTTTCTCTACAAAAACGAAGAAAATCTTTAGATATATACTCACCTCCTCTATCAGTCCTTAAGACCTTGATATGCAGCCCACTCTGGTTCTCAACAAGTGCTTTGAAATTGCGGAATTTTTCAAACACTTCACTTTTCTTTTTCAAAAAGTAAACCCAAGTTTTTCTTGTAAAGTCATCTATAAATGTTAAGATATAGTGGCTGCTAGCAAGTGATGGAGTTTGCATTGGTCCACATACATCTGAGTGGACAATCTCTAAGGGTGCTTTTGCCCTTATGCTTTTCCCGGAAAGAAAACTTTCTCTGTGTTGTTTCCCAAGAATACAACCTTCACAAAGGCTGTCCAGTTTCTCTATCAATGGTAAACCACTTACCATTCCTTTTCTGTTCAACAGATTAAGACCTCCAAAGTTGAGATGACCAAATCTCAAGTGCCATAACCAATTATCATCCTTTGGTTCGCTTTGGAAAGTCTCCTGTGCAACTGCTGCCTTCTCTTCACCATTCTTCAAGTCTGCTCTCATTCTGAGAGGGAACATCCTGTTCCTTGTCATCTTCACTTCAGCAATACACTGTTTGCTGGGTGGTTTATCCATGATGGTACAAACATCATTATCAAAGAAAACATTATACCCCTTATGGACAAGTTGTCCAACACTTAAGAGGTTACACTTCATTCCTGGAACATAATAAACATCTGCTATGGTTTTCTTTGCACCTAATCTTGTTAAAACATTCACATCTCCTTTTCCCATAACATAAACTTTGCTATCAGTTCCTAGTGTGACTTGTGATTGCACACTTTCATTTAACATAGAAAACATTGCTAAGTTTCCTGTCATATGGTTGCTACAACCGGAGTCTAGAAACCATACATCCTCATTCTTTTCTTCAGCCATGTTACAAACTAAAAACAAATTACTTTGGCTGCTATTTTCTTTTGTGAAATTTGCATTAGTTCCACTTCTCATGTCTTGTTTCTTCTTTCTACATTCATTAGCATAATGACCATATTTCTTACAATTGTAACATTGAACATTGGATTTATCATACCTTTGTCCTTGATCATTCTGCTGTCCACTTTGCTGGCTGCCTTGGCCTTGATGCTGATTTGGATTGCTGCCCCTTCCTTGAGCATTTGCTGGACTGTCCCTTCCACCTCTGTTTTGGCTTCTGCCTTTTCCTCTTCCTCTGCCTTGCCCTCTTCCTCTTCCGAAAGACATATGGGCCTTAAAGGCTTGCTCAAGAGATGAGTTTTCACTCCTACTCAATCTCTGTTCATGGGTAATCAGTGATGCATGTAATTCATCCACTGAAAACTTTGTGAGATCCCTTGTCTCTTCTATGGTGGTGACAATCACATTGAATCTTGAGGGTAAGCTTCTCAAGAGTTTTTCAACAATCCTCTTGTCCTCAAGAGTCTCTCCATGAGATCTGATTTGTGTGACCATTCCAATCACATGAGTGAAGAATGAGTGAATAGTGTCTGACTCTTTCATGCAGAGAGTCTCAAAGTCTCTCCTCAGCAACTGAAGTTTTGCTGTCTTCACTTTCTCCATGCCCTGATAAGCTGTCTTGAGAGTTTCCCATGCTTCACTGGATTTCTTGGCTGCTGCTATCCTTGGAAACACACTCTCATGCACTGCTTGATACAAGAAGAAAAGAGCCTTGGCATCTCTCTTCTTATCATTCTTCAACTGTTCTCTTCCTGCTTGATTTAACATCAAAAACTCTGCTTCATCTTTTGGCTCTTCAAAGCCATCCTCAACTAATTCCCATAACTCTTGGGAGACAAATAAAGCCCTCATAGTTATTGACCAGTAGTCATAATTCTTTCCATTGAATTGTGGGAGATGGACACTTCCCAAACTCATACCAGTGCTGCCTCCAGACATTCTGCACTCTAAATATGATAAAAAAAAAACACTTGACTGTGTGTTTTAATTAACTTACTGTTCTGCAACAATTACACAAAGACTGTATAGAGAAATACCTTCGAATTCTTTTTGACTGAACCTTCACTCTGCTGGAGAGGCTGCTGCAAAAACGAACTCTGTTCCTTCAGCGTATTTGATCTTCAAATAGCCTGGATTGGCTCCGATACCATGTTTGAAATTTGAAAAATTCCAGAACTCTGCCTCTTTAACACAGAGAAATAAACTTGCATACACAGTGACAGAATTTCCACATAAAAAAAATTCTATTAAAAAAAACTTGTTACAATTCTTCTTCCTCACTCAGAGGGATTACAACTGTTGCTGGACTGCTTCTAAGCACAGTTCCTAATCAACAAAAAAAAAAAACTTCTCTGTTTCATACAGAAAATAAACTCTGCTGTGAATTTCAAATTCACTGTCTCTCTCTGTAAAAATAAACAGCTCTCTGTCTATTTAAAAACTCACTGTGTTTTATAAAATATTACACTGCTGTGTAAAATTTTAATTCTGCTCTCTCTGTCATTTACAAATGCACTGCTGTGCTTACAATAAAAAATAGAACGTCTCTGTTCTATATCTCAGCAACAACAGAAATTATATTTATGTTCTATATTTATAACCAAAATATCTAAAAAATAATTAATGCAATTTGTTGACTAAATTGCAAAATTATCACCGCTTAAAAAATTTCATTTATGGGCATTTAAAATTCTATGCAATCTCATAAAAAAATTTACCATAATAAACTTTGAATTTATTTAAAGCGTATATTTCTCGCAATTAGTGGCGTTTTAATTGTCGGAAATTTTGTACGTAATGGCGGAGCCTACGGCCTTGAGTGGTTAGCGAGGGGGTATGGTTTTTTGATACACCCCAAGTAGATGACCCCATACTAAACCCATGACCACAGTTCTCATTCAGCGGCCCCTGGTGATCACTTCGGTAACAGGTGTATTCTTGGTCGAAGCGGGTGAAGCCCCTTTTCCGTTGATTTCACCAACATTACGCCGATGTTCTTCATATCCTTTATTTGGCGTGCACCGGTTGTTACTACGCCCGATCTGCTAGTTTATCAATAAAACACTGCGCGGTTGGAAATTACTCCAACAATATCCATACGTATATATTAGATTAATAATAGATAATCTAAGATATAATCCCATATAATATATATATCTTTTCACTTATTATAATTATTATTATTAGTATTTGGATTAACAATAAATATGATAATAATATTAACCAATAATATTAAATTATTATATATAAATAAGTATAATATATTATTAGTAATATAGAATAATAATAATACATATATAGGATATTATTATATAAGATAATAAGAATAGCAAACCTATAATATGATGGTTATAGTATATATATATCATAATTATATATATATATATATATGATATAATTATATATTATTAATCCTATTAATATATTATGATTACCCCTATATTATATTTCTATTATAGATATATATATAGTTAATATATATTATAATACTATATATATACTATATAATAAGTATAATATTATAGTATATAATAATATATTTATATTTATAAAGTATATATAATATATTAACTAAAGTATATATTATTATATATACTAACTATATATAAATATAGATATACTAACTATACTTTTATATATATATATATATATATTATATATTATATATTATTAATAGTATATAAAAGGGATATATATACTAACTTTATATAATATAAAGCTAACTATATATAATATATATATAATAATATATATATAGTATAATATATATATATAATATTATCTATAATTTTATATATATAATATTATACTATATATATATACTAGCTAACTTAGTAGTTTCGGTTACAATATATGTAGCATGGTATGCTGTAATATATTATAATATACATACATATATAATATATCAGTATAATATTATATATACTATATAATATATTATATATATATTATAACTATATTGAGACTATATATATAATATATATCTCATAATATATAATATAATATTATATTATTATTATTATTATATATATAATACCTATATATATGTATATATATATATATATATATATATGTATATATGACATTATACATAATATACTTCTAGTATCAGTATACTAATAAAGATGATGGCTAGTTATATTAATATCAATATAGTATATTAATATATTAATAACTCAAGAAATGAAAGGATCAATTACATTTTTTCCATATGCTACGCCCTCATAGATAAGGATATGTTCTACATCATTTTGTTCTTTTCTTTTTTGATCCTATCTAGTTCAGGATAAGAATATTTTGGATACTTAGTCCCAAGTTTTTGATAAGGATAAAAAGAAAGGATAAAATGAATTTGCTTGCCCTTATCCATTCCCTTCCCTTCCCTGTCACTGCGCGTCATGAATCATATCATAGAAGTAGGGAAGAAGAATTCATTTGCTAATTATTCGAGATCAGCCTCTCCGTAAGTGAACAAGGAAATTAATTATATATATAATATTATTATAAATTAATTCTATAAAGGGATATATTAAATCCTTATATTAATATATAAAGTATAATATATATAAAGTATATATCAAGAAAATCATTAATATCAATGCAAATAATTAGACTATAATATATCTAATATCTATAATATATACTCTAATATATATAGAGGCAGTATGAATCGATTCATTTGATTTTTCCCCTTCATATTGTAATTCTTAGGGGAAAAAGGTGACATAAAGATAAGTCTCGATGCTCGTTGGATATGGTAGATCGGTTCGGTTTGAATACTCGAAGATTTGTTTCTTCCTTCCCATAGCAGTTTGAGTCACCTGAGTCTATGTTCCACTTGATCCGTGAAATCGGTATGTTTGGCAACAAAAGGTTGAACATCTGCTTGATCACGATACTTATGAAATGGGAGAGAGTACTACTCAGGATCCGTATATACCTCCCAGATAATATCCATAGATAACCCGTCACGAGTATAGAATGAACATTACGCTGTACATATTTAGGTGCATGTCACACATTGGCACTCAGTACATTTCTCCTTCTAAGTCGGAATATATATTTTTGCGAACTTTTTCCTTTAGAAGGAAGATGTTCTAGCACGATCCTCAGCAATAATTTGTTCAGATTCCACATATTGATCATTACGAACCAAAAGCAAACTTTGTGGTGGAATGAGTTAAGTTAAATACTTGATTACGACCATCAATAGTAATGGATAAGTTATTATGACATAGATAAGCGGGATGTCCATTACGTGCATACGTGTGGGATAAACCAAATTCTCATTGAATTCAATCTTTCCATTGAAAAGGGGCTCATATACTGTTATCGCAATATCACCGGTAAATACAGATATGAAAAGTCCTTAGTGTTAGTTGAGTTCCTGGTTCACGATGGATTGAGCTCGCAATAATACCTCATGCTTCTCCTAATTCAATCAAGTGAGCATGGTAGTACTCTCAGGCCATAGCATAATTGACAAATCCGAGATATCTCTTGCAAGTAAGGGGGATTTGTATATATATTGAGTCGTGAGTGAAGGTTTCTTAATTGATTAGTGAGTCAACTCCAATATCTGATTGCACATGGCATATACATCTCCCTATTTATATATACATCGATACTGCTAGCACGTGGCTAATCGGTGTTGTGTTCGTACAACAACTTCATTTATGTCCCTCTCTCGACCTCGAATGGGACTTACGAAAATACCTTGGACGATTGCCACGATTATTCTACATACTACAATCTGTTGAACTACTTCACTAACAAGTCATGCGTTATGACATCTGTCATATCATGTTCATACGACGATATCCACAACTCCTTTACGAGCCCCATAACGAAATAATATATTCAGTTAAAGAGAGCCTTCTACATAAATTCCTTCACGAATGGGTAGATCGATGATTTGTCCTTGAGGATCAGCATTAATCCTCTCATACCTACTGAAATTGGTGAACTTGAGATGTATTTCCCCTAGCTCCACGAGAAAGACATCACATGTACTAGATTTAAGGGATCGAGTCATGCTAAAATTCGTATTCATTTCTTTTCTCAAATATTCAACGGTAGCATACCATATCTCGATCGATTGACGTAATTTTTCCCTTGCATGTAAATTCCCATAATGATTATGTTTCTCAGAAAGCAGAACACTTGTTACTCCAGCATCTTGGACGAGCCATCCTTTGGAAAGGCATCTGTTAAAAGATCATCAATTCCTAATGAAATAGTTTGTATCGGTAGGAAATTCAATAATGTAATAGTTATAATAACTAAAAAAATGACTATATATATACGATCATATATCTATATATTATACCCATAGTTAATAATATCCTACTAACTATATAATTATAGGTATACTATAGGAGTATATATGGTTATAATCATATATATAGGGGATAAGGATAATATTATAATAATATATATATATATTATATTAGTATACTAATGCCATATATATATATTAGTATATATTAATATATTAACATATATATATATATATATACTAGTCATATATATATATATATATATATATATATATATATATATATATATATATATATATATATATATATGGACTAGTCCTATATATTTAGTTATGATAATAGTCATATAGGGGTTATCTATATAGGTATAAAGTATATACTCCTTTTCCGCTCTATATGATATAGTTATTCTATATCCCCCTTTATCTGCCTGTATATATTAATATATCTATTATCCGGATAATAAATCATTTATTTGGTATCTCCATTGAGGATAAATCATTCGTGATTGGATCCTTAAATTTACTTCCGAAAATTTTTTACCTAATGGCGAGATAGTTGGACAGGTGAATAAACCTTATACTCCAAATTATGAAACTAATAAACCAGAAAGAGATGGATCGTTTTGTGAAAGAATCTTTGGACCTATCAAAAGTAGAGTTTGTGCTTGTGGAAATTCTCCAGGGATCGGAAATGAGAAGATAGACTCAAAATTTTTGCACACAATGTGGAGTTGAATTCGTTGATTCTCGAATTCGAAGATATCAAATGGGATACATTAAAGCGGCATGTCAGGTGGTTCACGTATGGTATTTGAAAACGCCTTCCCAGTTATATTGCGAAATCTATTAGCTAAAACTCGGAAAGAATTAGAAGGTCCAAGTATATTGCGATGTGTGACTTGATCACAAGTTCCGATCATACAGATCCGTAATCAGGAAGCTATCATCCTATTCAATCTCATTGGGATGCCTTTAGCTACGACATGCCCTCTCGGAGGAGTAGCATGAAGCTCAAGAATTATAAGCATCTTTTCAAGATGTTGACAAAGAGGAATTAGTCCAGGGGTTTAGATATTTTGTATCAAATTGCTAATTGAACTTTGTGAAAACACTTCTTTTAGATAATGGAATTTGAAAGTCATTCTCTTCTCTTTTATTTGGGTTAGCCCTAAATAGAGGTATTACGGACCAAAGATATGGCTATAGGAGTCTATTCATCGCACATATGCTTCGATCAATAGTATTGTAACCATCGAAGTAAAGCAAAGCAAGCGGGAACCTAAAGGATCAAATGGAACGAGATAAAGACAAGTAAATCCCATAATTGAAGGTCTTTCAAGAAGAAAAGTATTGTTCGGAAGGGAGAAGCTGCTCAATAATTCCATATCTATGTTGTAGAATCATAACATAAAGGAATACTCAATTTCACTTGGAACTTGAGCAGAGGAGAGTAGCGATCTCTCTTCGAAAGCGAAAAAATAGTTTTTTTCATCTTTTTTTTATAGTTACTTGAGCCGGATGAGAGGAAAACTTTTCACGTCCAGATCTACGAGGGGGGGAATCTTAGAATAACCTATCCAAATCTTTTTTCTTGCTAGGCCCATAGCTAAAAAAACCAACTTTATTGAGATCACGGGGTACATTCAATTATGAGATTCAATCCTGGAAAGATATTATTCCTCATTACCTCTCTCGCTCATCCTCATTACCTCTTTGCTCGGGGGTTCGGGAACATTTAAAGAGAGAGAAATAGCTACTGGGAGATGCTATCGAGGGGAACAACTAACAGGGTCCGGATGCACAGAATGATTATAGATCGTTCACATATGGAATGGAAGAACTTGGTGGAATTGAAATGGAATAGATTGGAGGAGAACCAAGAATCCACTTGTGGATAGATGGGAGGATGAAAAAAATTCGAAGAAGAAAGGATTTTTACGGTTGGACGCATTAAATTGGCTAAACATTTTCTCCGAACAAATATAGAACCAAAATGGATGGTCTTATGCCTATTACCAGTTCTTCCTCCCGAACAGAGGCCAATCGTTCAATTAGGTGAAGGTGGACTTATTACCTCGTCATATCTAAATGAACTTTATCGAAGAGTTATCAATCGGAATAATACTCTTACAAATTTATTAGCAAGAAGTGGATCCGAGTCATTTGTTATTTGTCAAAAAAAATTGATCCAGGAAGCGTAGATGCACTTCTTGATAATGGTATCTGCGGGACAACCAATGAGAGACAGTCATGATAGGCCTTATAAATCGTTTTCGAGATGTGATCGAAGGAAAAGAGGGAAGATTTCGTGAAAATTTACTAGAGCAAACGAGTTGATTATTCAGGTCGTTCCGTTATTGTGGTAGGTCCCTTTCTATCATTGTACCAATGTGGATTACCCTCAGAAATAGCAATAGAGCTTTTTCAAGAATTTTTAATTCGTAGTCTCATTGGATGACATATTGCTCCCAACCTAAGAGCTACTAAAAGTATGATTCGAGATAAGGGACCCATTGTATGGGAAGTACTTCAAGAGGTTATGCAAGGACATCCCGTATTGTTGAATCGAGCACCTACCTTACACAAATTGGGAATACAAGCGTTTCAACCTATTTTAGTAGAAGGACGTGCCATTTCGTTTACATCCATCGGTTTGTGGAGGATTTAATGCGGACTTTGATGGAGATCGGATGGTTGTCCATGTACCTTTATCTCTGGAAGCTAGAGCAGAAGCTTGTTTACTCATGTTTGTCCCGAGACAAATCTTTTGTCTCCAGCTTTATCGAGGGATCCTATTTCTATACCAACTCGGGATATGCTTCTTGGGCTTTATATATCAACTGATCGAAAAATAGTCAAGGTATTTACGAGAATAGGTACCATCCGTATCACTCGAAAAAGAAAAGATTTTCTTGTAAGAAACCTTCCTTTTATAGTTATGATGATGTGCTCGGAGCTTACAGACGAAACGAATTGACTTATACAACCCCTTATGGCTCCGGTGGGGGGAATTGGATTTACGTATCATTACCTCGGTAAACCAAGAAGCCCCTATCGAAGTTTCAATACGAATCTTTGGGTACTTTCCACGAAATCCATGAACATTATCGAATAAGAAAAAGGTAGAATGGGGGAAATCCTTAATATATACATTCGAACAACTGTTGGTCGTACTCGTTTCAATCGAGAAATGGAAGAAGCCATACAAGGGTTTTGCTGTTTTTGAACACCCAAAGAAATCACTACCGACTCTCGGGATCTAATGTTATTGATCTTATGATTTTTTTCATTAGTGCGAGATATAGAGATCGAGGAAGCCTTGAATAATCGGCTTGAACCCATTGCTTAATCCTACTCATGAAAATATGGAGATTTTTACTTATGAAGAAACAAACTAGATTGCCCTTTGATAATTTTTCCCTTTTATAATAAAGTGATGGATAAAAGCATGCCATTAAAAAAGCTTATTAGCAGATTAGGCTATATATAATAATAATTTGTAACACATATCAATAAATGATCGGCTATTATTATAATAATATTTTCCTAAAATTATTATATAATAATAATTTGTATATTTTAATATTATTTATTATTATATTAGTACCTCGTAGTATTTTTATTATTCATATATTATATAGGCTTTACGAGAAAAGGAATAAAAAAAAGAAAAAAAAGAAAGAAAGGAGGGATAAAAATTTATGGATGAAGTGAAATATCCAGTGCTTACGGGAAAAAAGTATTCGTCTCATTGGAAAGGAACCAATATACTTTTAACGTTGATTTGCAATCGAACAAAACAAAGATGATTTCTCTTTTTATTAGAGAGGTAATAATTTGTAAAGTGAATTGCACTTCTTCATAAGGGGTCCATTGATTAAAAGAGACCGGAAAAAAGTTCGGATCCAATTCCTACAATTATGGATATAAGCGCAATCCAAATTCTGGAGAGTGATACATTTGTGTATCTATAAGATCATTTACTATTTCTTGAAGCTCAGCTCAATCTTTCCCCCTCGGAGAGACCATATAGCCAAGAAAGACCATAAACCGAGAATGGAATAAAAGCAAATGAAACTATTTCAAACGATCTCGGGAGTATAATTGAAAATGAAGTTTTCACTTTGTACATGTTAGATCATAAATTAGTAATTTATTTCAATCTCCGAAAAGAGTAGAAACAGTTTCTAACTTCCAATTTTAGGAGATTTACATAATCCTCATGAATAGGATCGAATATTCCTCCATAATCTATCTCCTTTTTTCCTTAAGGAAGCCTCCCCAAGAGGACTTAGATCTATCTATTATTTAAGTTCTTTCCTTCTTCTTTTTTCTCTTTTGTTCCAATAAAAAATATTGCTCGATCCGAATGGGAATCAATTTTCGAATTTCTCGGACTATGTAAATCCACTATATAGATAGGTAGATCTCGATCCCTGTTTATGAGTTAACGAAAAATGTGCAAAAAGCTCTATTGGCTTTCCGCCATTCTATGAGTCTCTTCCTTTTTGCGTATAGCATTGCCATTCCCTCTAGCGACATCCATTAATTCGTGACTCAATTTGAATTTCATATTTCGACCCGGACGTTTTCGAGATGCCCCTAATAACCAACGAATGGCAAGTACTTTTCCTTGGGTTGATCTTATCTCGGTGGGAACTCGATAAGTCGATCCACCCACACGTCTTGCTTTTACATGTTACATTGGGAGTTACTCTACGTATTGCTTGGCGTAGAACAAATAGTGGATTTTTCTCCGTCTTTTGTTGAATATTTTTTGATGGCTCGATAAAGAATTTCGATAAGCCAATGATTTTTTTCCGTTTTTCTGAATACGATTAACCACTATGTTAACTAATCGATTATGATAAATAGGATCGGATTTTGTAGTTTTTTTAACGTGCTACGCAGTGACATGAGTGTGAAAAAGGTTTAAGAATATATTTCATAAAGGCTGAAAATCATTTATTTTGGCTTTTTGACTCCATATTGTAGGGTGGATCTCTAAAGGTATGAAAGATCTCCCTCCAAACCGTACATACGACTTTCGTCGAATACGGCTTTCCACATGATTCTATCTGCATAGATGAGATATATTATTTATGCATATAATTCTATTTACTCACTCTCGATTGAGTATCCCTTCCCTTTCTTTCTTTTGCTATGATTGGAAATCCTGTATTTTACATATCTATACGATCAAGTCCTTAGGTTTACAAAATAGTGTATAAAAAAAGTGTTTCAAATCATTGCTATTTGACTTGAACCCGTTCTAAAAGGTCAAGGTATTTTTAATTTTCTGTTGAAACAATCAGGGGAAAACTTCGAAAAATGATTTCGATATTAAACCTTGGACATATAATAGTTCCAAATCTCTGAAAAAATAAGATCGTTTTTTTCCACGATAGCTTTGCTCTAGTCCCCACGACAAAACATTCATTATTAGGTTAGCTATATACTTAACATGTTCCTAGCAATTCACATGGCATCATCATGAAATGATACAAGTATTAGATAAGTAAGAATATACAACGCACTAGAACGCCCTTGTTGACGATCTTTTACTTCGGCAGCATCTAGGGTTCCTCGAACAATGTGATATCTCACACGGGTAAATCTTTAACCCTTCCTCCTCTTACTAATACTACAAAACGTTCTTGTAAATTATGGTCAATACCCGGGTATATAAGCGGTGATTTCAAATCCAGAGGTTAATCGTACTCTGGCAACTTTACGTAAGCGAGTTTGGTTTTTTTGGGGGTGATAGTGGAAAAGTCGATGAGATAAGTTTTCTTCTATCGTCACTCTACAAAACCGTACATGAGATTTGCACCTCATACGGCTTCTCGTTCAATTATCGAAGTAAGTTGGATTATTTTCGTTGTTCGAGAATCTTCATATTCCCTTTCCCTTTATGCATTGTGTCTCAAAGATTAAATGGAACCAATTTATTAAAACACATTTTCGTATTATAATAAAAAACTAATGAATCCTATTTTTTATTTTAGGTAAAAAAAGATTATGCAAAAATCTTCGGATTGCCTCTTCCTTCTCTATTCCCATCCTATAAGTACGGCTCCGAAGAAATACTCTAGTCGTATGAATCGACTACTATTACATGCTAATTCTTTCTTGATATCTCGATATATCATTCCTACAAATCACAAATTGGATTCGAAATTGACGGGTTAATGTGAGCTTATCCATGTGGTTATACAATCGTTCGAGAATTTGAACTGGGGAATCAATTTAATGAAAGATTCTAACTTTCGTGCTTTTGTTGGGGTTGTCCAAGATCATTTCGATGACCTATGTTGAGGGATATATATCCATATCTATCCGAGATATGATTCGATCGATCACGTAAGTCCCACGAATAGCAATCGATATGGCGGGAGAGTATACGGAAAAGGAAGTTCTTTTTTGATCCGATTAGTCGAGTGATGCGGCTCAGGTGAGTCCTTTTCCTATGATGAAGCTGCGGCATCGCTCCTATATCTTGTTTCGTGGACGGTAGAAAAGTGAGAGCTCAGGGCGGGAAGAGAATTGTACCACGAGAGAGCGAAGGGGTCAACTGTTCAGAAGAGACAACATGGATTTTCGGAAATGTAGTTGTACTCTTACATCGATCCGGATCAAGAAGTATTTCAATCCACAGTGGGTAAATATTTGCTCGCTAGACGAGAGGATAGCAGTGCTAGTTACAAATTATGTTCAGGTAGGATGTAAATTTATTTATATAAATTAGTTAACGGTTGGTTGCATAGGGTCTTCTCCTTAGTGCAAGAAGAAAAATTTGATCCATATCATCTGCTGTATAATCTTTACTCGATCTTGTTCTCCTTGTTCTTCCAAACAATAGTGAGTCCTTTCCGCTACACACTAGTGCTGAGATCGGATCAAACATGCTGAACAAAATATTTTTCATGTTCATGTAAAACTTGCTTGATCAAGATAGGTAAAATATTACTGATTTTACGAGACCATATGTTATGATTCGAATCAGTAGGAAATACTACTTTCGATAGGATTTACATAGGCTCCAATCTTTTTTCTCCTTTTTACCCCATAATATGATATATTATATTATATTATTATTATATTATAGTATATAATATATATATTATTAATATTATACTAGATATATTAATATACAAGGATATTATATATTAAGATTCAGATATTCTCAATTTGACAAAAGATTTGGATACTCTCAAAATCGAGAAGAGAAGATCCGGATTAGATTTAAAATTCTGGTTATTCCCGGAACTTTCGGGAAAAGAGAACATATATGATAACTCAAGTTCATACCGAGGATATTCGATTTTTAAGTGAAGCGCAGAGAGTGGGAAAAAAGTTAGAGGAAAAAGAACGGGAGGAAAGAATCAAAGTTATAGAGGAAAGAATAGGGTATTATTAGATCATATGTTCAGAACAAAAATTAGAAGAGAAACAAAGCCGATGCTTGGTGAAGTAGAAGAGAAACAAACTAGTACTGGTGAAGTAGAAGAGAAACAAATTGGTAAGGTAAAACAGAAACAATTTGGTTTGAAAGTAGAAGATAAAAAAATGGATTGAAAGAAAAAAACACCAACAGAACAGATTAAAATAGTATAAACTAATAGTTTTGTATAATAAAAAAGGGAGAAGAATAATATTATCAGGGAATATATAAATTGAATAATGAATTATTATTTTATAGGATATTAATAACATATATACTAGTATAAAATCCCTTCTAGCCCAAAAGAGATAATAGGCCTATAATAAATATATTCTAGGGTTATAACTATATTAATAATATAGGCAAGTTAATACAATAATAACAGTATATTATATAATTAATATAGGTTAAAGATCTATATCTATATTATACTAGGGGAATCAATAACATATATTAATATATTAAACCTAATACCCTAATATATATATTATATTATATATATATATATTACCCTCTATGGATATTATACCTACCCTATTATATTATACTAATTATAACATATATACTCTTGTTCCCTGATGTTCCCTAGTATAGAATAGGCCTATTCTATATTCTTATATTGAATATTCATTGGCCTATATCCTATATAGTATAGATTGGCCTATATTATTATATAATTAGTATTGCTAAGGCTCATGTAACTAATTCTATTACTATATTAATTCCAGTATAGTATAATCCTTTCTTCTTCGAATTTTTTCATCCTCCCATCTATCCACAGTGGATTCTTGGTTCTCCTCCAATCTATTCCATTTCAATTCCACCAAGTTCTTCCATTCCATATGTGAACGATCTATAATCATTTACAGATCTAGACCCGTTAGTTGTTCCCCGATAGCATCTCCCCCAGTAGCTATTTCTCTCTCTTTAAATGTTCCCGAGAACCCACGAGCAAGGAGGTAATGAGGACGAGCGAGAGAGGTAATGAGGAATAATATCTTTCCTGAGATTGAATCTCATAGTGAATGTACCCCGTGATCTCAATAAAGTTGGTTTTTTAGCTATGGGCCTAGCAAGAAAAAGATTTGGATAGGTTATTCTAAGATTTCCTCTGGGGATCGGACGTGAAAGTTTCTCTCATCCATCTCAAGTAACTATAAAAAAAAAGATGAAAAAAAACTATTTTTTCGCTCACGAAGAGAGAATCGCTACTCTCTTGCTCAAGTTCCAAGTGAAATTGAGTATTCCTTTATGTTATGATTCTACAACATAGATATGGAATTATTGAGCGAGTCTCCTCCCTTCCGAACAATACTTTTTCTTCTTGAAAGACCTTCAATTAGGGATTTGCTTGTCTTTATCTCGTTCCATTTGATCCTTTAGGTTCTGCTTGCTTTGCTTTACTTCGATGGTTACAATACTATTGATCGAAGCATATGTGCGATGAATAGACTCCTATAGCCATATCTTCGATCCAGAATACCTCTATTCGGGGCTAACCCAAATAAAAGAGAAGAGAATGACTTTCAAATTCCATTATCCGAAAGAAGTGTTTTCACAAAGTTCAATTAGCAATTTGATACGGAATATCTAAACCACGGACTAATTCCTCTTTCTCAACATCTTGAAAAGATGCTTATAGTCCGAGCTTCATGCTACTCCTCTAGAGGGGCATGTCGGAGCTAAAGGCATCCCAATGAGATTGAATAGGGTGACAGGTTCCGATTACGGATCTATATGATCGGAACTTGTGATCAAGTCACACATCGCAATATCATCGGACCTTCTAATTCTTTCAGGAGTTTTAGCTAATAGATTCGCAATATAATCGGGAAGGCATTTCAAGTACCATACGTGAACCACCGGACATGCCAGTTTAATGTATCCCATTTGATATCTTCGAATTCGAGAATCAACGAATTCAACTCCACATTGTGTGCAAAATTTTGAGTCTATCTTCTCATTTCCAATCCCTAGAGAATTTCCACAAGCACAAACTCTACTTTTGATAGGTCCAAAGATTCTTTCACAAAACGATCCATCTCTTTCTGGTTTATGAGTTTCATAATGTAGAGTATAAGGTTTAGTCACACGATCCAACTATCTCGCCATTAGGTAAAGAAAGTTTCGGACCAAGCACAAATCGTGTTCGGGGAAGCTAATCCAATTCGAAGTTGTTGATGTTTATTACTGTTCAATCATAAAAGATCTCAATTTATTGTGATCAAACTTCTCTCTATCTATGCGAAAGTCTTTCTTAGACATAATAGCATGATTCAATTCTAGAGCTAAAGATCGTAATTCTCGAATGAGCAATCGGAAAGATTGCGGGAGCGATGTCGGGTTTAGGTATTGGCCCTCCGGTGATAATGGCACCAAGTACTTCATTACAAGTTCTAATATGGTCTGATTTGAGAGTAAGCATCTCTTGTAAAATATAAGCAACACCAAAACCTTCTAGAGCCCAAACTTCCATTTCTCCTATTCGTTGCCCCCCTCGTTTTGGATTTTCCTCTAAGATGTTGTTGTGTAACCCGTGCATATAGGTCCACTCGAACGTGCATGTATTTTTCTCATCAACTTGATGACTCAATTTCGACATATAAGCTTTTCCTATTGTAACAGTTGTTCAAAAAACAGTTCTGTTCTTCCATCAATTAATCTATGTTTTCCAGGATGATACGCGTTCGAATACCCATGGATTAGTTTGTTTGCTCACTAGCTTTATAAAGTTCGGGAAACACTAGTTTTCTCGAAAGCTTCTCGCTCGTATTTTTCGTCAAAAGGTGTTATTCTATAATGTTTATTCATCAAGTTTCTACTAAACCAGAGCAAACATTCAAAGATATGTCCTACATTCATTCGTGAAGGTACCCTAATGGATTCAATACCATATCAACTGGTATTCCATTTTGCAAATAGGGCATATCTTGTCTCAGCAAAATTATTGAAATAATACCTTTATTACCATGCCTTCTAGCTACTTTATCACCCACTTGTATCTTACTTTTTTTCGTGATATATATCGTGAATTTCGTTTCAGCATTATCACCGGAATCATCTACTCTATTGATCCATCTCACGTCGATAACTCGACCACTTTCACACCTATAGGGTGCTGCTGAGACAACTTTCTCTATGATTTGATTCCTCAATACCAAATATGGTTTGTAATAATCTTCCTTACAGGTTACATAATGATTCTTCAAGTTGTTTGAGGCGTTAATTTACCTACCAAAACATCACTGTTTTTCTATCCAAGATCCTAGCATTACAAGACCATTTTCATCCAAATGACGAAGTGAATGAGCATCTAAATGAGGTATTTCTCTAGTGATTCTTTCAGGGGACTACGGCTCGTCATACGTATTTCAATCCCTGTATCTTACGATATGGAAAAAGAGGTATAAATATCTTCGTATACCGTACGTTCACTAATTAGTATTGCGTCTTCGAAATTGTATTCTTCCCATGGCATATAAGCTACTAAAACGTTTTTTCCCAAAGAGAGTTCTCCCCCTACCGTAGTTGCACCATCCGCCGAATTTGTCCCTTCTTTACACGTTCCCCTTGACGAACTTGAGGTTTTTGATGCGTACAAGTATTTGTATTAGAACGTTGATATATAAGCTGATTGCGTTCATACGGTGTCTCCATTAATCGATGAAGTTATATTTACGACATCGATATACTCGATCCTTCCCTCTTGTGTAGCTATAGCTACACTTCTCGAATCTAGAGCTGCTTGACCTTCCAACCGGTTCAGACAATGCACTTCTCGAGTCGAGTGGAGACCGCTTAGCTGCTGCATATTAGAACCCATTAGACGCGATTAGCATCATTATGTTCGAGAAAAGGAATAAGGGAAACTCCAACGGAAAAAATATTGGAAAGGAAAAATACTTCTAAAATGGATTTGTTCCCATGCAATAACTATAAATTCTTGCTCGATATCAGAACTGGAGTAATTTGTTCCTCTTGAATTCCTTGATTTAACGCCAAAGAATTTCCCAGTAGCTATCCAGATAGTATTCATCCTCATCTTCTCCCGGTAATAGATAAACCATATGTTCTTCTCTCGATCTCTCGGAAATCTTATAGAATGGACTTTGTAAAGAACCACAATCACCAATCTTTGCATGAATAGATAATGATGAAACAAGTCTAGTATTCATTCCTTCGGACATATCGATTGGACAAATACGCCCCATAATAATTGGGATGAATATCCAGGTATCGAAAAACTAGCGATTCGCCTCGTTAAGCCCCCGAGGGCCTAAATGGCTCAATTTTTCGCCTCATGAGTTATTTTATCGATGGATTAGTTTGATCCAAAAATTGGGATAAGGGTGTGAACCAAAAAAAATCTTGAAAAGTGTTTTTGAATAGAGTTGAAGTGACCAAGTTTTGAGGAGTTGATCTACGCTTGGTTGCTCCATGTATAGTTCTTCGAATTGTATCTTCTAAATGACCCTAGAGTTAATCTAAATTGATTACGTAATAAAATCCGCTACGGAACGAATACGTCGATTTCCGAGGGTCATCTATATCATCGAGTGTACCCATTCCAAATTTAACCCCAATAAGGTAATCCACGAGCCAATACATCTTGTGGTAATGAAAAAATCTCGTTCTCGAGTATATCAAGGTTCGAAATTTTTGGTTCGGATTTCGTCGACCAATCTTTTCCCAATTCACATCTTTGTTGGAAAAAATTTTTCTTGCAATTCTTTACATAGAGACTCGGAAAATACCAAATCGCCACTTTTCACAGGTAGATTTTTTGTAAAACTCCGAATGGCTTTTTCCCTCGACCGGAGATATTCCTCCCGCTCCCACCTCTCCTTTTTCTTCAATAAAAATAAAAATCTTTTGGGATAGTGAGTATTGTCCAGAATCTCTTCGAGATTTAAACCCATAGTGATAATAGAGTCGGAATAGATATTTTTCGTTTTCTACGCTACACGAGCCCATATCCTTTCTCTACATCGATCTCTAATTTCGATCTTCTTTCCCCCAATGCGAAATCAAAGTGCCGATATATATAAAATTTATTCTATTATGGTTCAATTTAGACAGTAATAAATACCGGGACTTATTAATATTTGATTCACCACGATTACGTAAATCCCATTTACTACAAATGTTCCATGAGAATTCATTAAAGGAATATTTCGAGAAATACGAGTTTATTTACTATATCTTTCTACTATTCCTCCAAATCGATCTTATTTGGTACATATAATTAGAGTAATATGTAAGGGGACCGATATACAACATCTCTTTCTTTGATGAAAGGTTCTTTCAATTCATATTCATTACCAAAAAGATCGAATTCAATTTCTTTATTTGTATCCTCAATTTTTGGAAAATTATGAAGTTCTTCCATCAAGCCACGATCGATAAAATGACAAAATCCCTTCAAATTGTGTCTTACCAAATTTAGGGATTGTAGAAACGCTCCCTCATTTTCATCTAATCGCATTGGAAGTTTCCCATCCGTAGAAAAATCTATTTAATTATTCCCGATTGATCTATATGGATCAATCCAACAAAAAGATTCGGATGTATATTAAGTGTTCACTATATCCCATGAAATTCTACCCGTATCCGAGATATACTTCCAATTAGAAAAAAAAGGATAAGGAAGAGGTACTTTGATACTTTTCACCCAACCATGTGAAATGGAGCTATGAAAAAATGAATCAAACCATTCTTAAATGCGAATCTTACTTAGAAAAATTTCCTAATGAAAATAGCCCTGATTTCGAAAGACTGGATAACAAATTAGATCCATTTCCTTTATGGTTGACTTTAGCATACATCTCATACTATACTTAAAGGGACGGACGAATGACTTGAAAGGAAAAAATGATTCGACACTGTCTACATGGGATTCCCATATCTCGGTGACATAGCTCAAGCGGTAAGGCAGAGGGTACGCAAATCCTCCATCCCTAGTTCGAATCCGGGTGTACGCCTTGTTAAGGTAAGTAAATGGAAGGAAAAAGTCTTTATTTCCATTACATCTCTCGGAGACATATTGGTACATATTACCAATATAGATAGTGAGTTACGTACATTTGATCCCGATTATGTCGAATGTACGACCCTCGAGTTAGTTATAGTAATTCGTTGGTCAATGAACAAATGGATTTATTGATCTCTCATATCGGCTCGAACGTCGATTCGATGAAACGTTGAATGCAAAGGTGGACCATTCATTTCCATTTCAACTTTGCACTATGGTTAATAGTTCCTTATCATCTCGATGATGAAATCATTATTTTTTAGAGAACATGATCCGTATGGATATAGTCTCGGTATAACTTGAGGGCTATGCTTTAATGGTAGTTTTTACATTTTCCCTTTCACTCGTAGTATGGGGGAGAAGTGGGCCATAATGGTAATGCTTAAGAATAAATTATTGCGTCATGCATGATAATATATTATGTTTCATAAGGATCCAGTAATATTGAATCTTCGTTCCAAATTGAAAAACTCTCCATGGAATTATTTCCTCTTTATCCCCGTAAGGGATAATGCGTAATCCTTATTATTATCATTTTCCTATTCCTATTCCTATTCCTATGAAAAAATCTGATCCCGATTTTCTCCAACGAAAGTTTTCATTCATTGGTTCTTTTCTAGAATGAGTCGAAATCTAGTTTCTTCCATCGAAAGAACAATCTCTCTTCTCTTTCTTAGTAGGAATAGAAAGAGTCACCCTGTTTTATTGGATGGTTCGAATTGATCGGATCTGATATGAATTTCGTTTCTGGGAAAATATGGGAAATAAGTCATAGATTCCTTTGTTTTTTCTTATACCATTTCAAGTTCCATATCTAATATGTGCTAGAAAACAATGTTCGTACCAGAAAAAGATGTTCAACTTTGATCCTAAAGAATCCGCAAGTACGTTCAGAATTACGGCTGTAGCTATGAGTGCTACAGATGGGTTGACGAGAGGAATGACAGTGATTGACATGGGAGCTCCTCTAAGTGTTCCAGTTGGTGGAGCTACTCTCGGACGAATTTTCAATTTTCTTGGAGAACCTGTCGATAATTTGGGTCCGTAGATGCTCGTATAACATCTCCTATTCATAGAAGCTGCTCCCGCCTTTACTGAGAGTTGGACACAAAATTATCCATCTTCGAAACAGGCATTAAAGTAGTAGATCTTTTGGCTCCTTACCGCCGTGGGGGAAAAATCGATTTATTTGGAGGAGCTGGAGTGGGTAAAACAATACTTATTATGGAGTTGATCAACAACATTGCTAAGGCTCATGGAATAGATTGGCCTATATTATTATTAGGGAATAACTAATAATAATAAGGAGTTAACCCCCTATTATTAGTATAATATATCCTATTATATTATAACACCTGCGTTAATGTAATATATATAAAGAAGATCCAGATGACTGGACGACCACAATGAAAGAGCGGATCGAATCTATCGAAAATGATAGTATATATAATAAGACTAGTAGTATTATTATTATAATATATATATAATATAATGGCTAATGATAATCCATTTTTTTCTCATATTAGTGACTTCTAGATCGAAAATAATAAAGATCATTGTAAAAAATGGGAAAAATACTTTTTCCTTATTTTTAGTTGACATAAGTTAAGAACTTGTACCAGGATGATCCACAGGGAAGAGCTGGGATAGCTCAATTGGTAGAGCAGAGGACTGCAAATCCTCGTGCCACCAGTTCAAATCTGGTTCCTGGCAAGATGTCAATATCCATGTCTCCATATCCATCCATCTATTCTATCTAGACATATCCGTATGTATATGTACATACGGAGACACCCCGATCAAAATAGATAGATGAATAAATCGGTTCTCCCCCTCTTCTTTGCTCATATTGTCCCTCCCTATCCGTTCCAATTGAATCCCAATACTGCGTACATATAAAAAAGTAGGATCGAGAACTCGAGAGGACAAGATTTGACGATGGGACTAAGAATTCGCCTACGATACTAGTCGGAATCTATTCATCCTATTCCATCCGAATCAAAATGGGATATATTATCCCAACGATAGATCTATAATTCCAGAGTTGAAGTAGATCCAAATGTTGCAAAGGGTATCTCGAAAGTAGATTCGAATTGAGGTTCGGGAAGATTGATGTAATAACTTTTGATCATAGTTTCTAGTATGAATACTGGATCCAATATGATGATCCCTATGATTTATAGGGAAATATTTTATTCTTTCCTTGTTGGAGTTCGGGCCTCATATATCCATCGAACTAACTTTTCTTTCACGAAGTTTCGTTATAGCATCTATAATAACCTCAGGTTCAGTTAGGGCAATCCGGCGAATAGACATCCACAGAATTAACTTATCTACTTCGTGAACGGTACTATAAGAATCTGTACCAAACATTTCTATGTGATAGTACATGCTCCCAGTGGCAACTACTGCATTTTGGTTCCGGCATTTGTTCGTATAATCAATCTCACTACGAAGGAGCCTTTTTCATGGTCACGTCCCAGATGTTATAATGAGGTTAGCTCAGTCCGGGACCAATGGGGTAGTTGAAATACACGGATTCAAAATTGTTTGATCAAGTAAAGGTAACTCCATAGGGATTCATCATTGGCTTTATGCTATTTTGTACTCCCCTCCCCCCACTCGGAAACTAAGGAACATTCCAATGTTCCTTTTATGCAATATGCATACGTAACCAAAGATGAAAATAAGAACGAGAATTGAAGCTCCTATAAATGCGGATATACCACTGCTATACTAGAATAATAGCCCATAGAGAAAGGGAGGCTGTTTCCAACATCAAGAACAACAAGAGCTGGAGCGAACATATAATGATGTTAGATCGGATCCAAGTATCTCCCCATTGGTTTGATACACTGATTCAGAAGTAACTAGTAGTCTGGTTCTTGAGGGAGCCAAACCTACTGAAATCAAGGATGCAAGAATAGGTAGGAATGATACTAGATATTAATGAAAATATCAGCAGTATTATATTCGGGAAATAGGAACATGAATATACTCCTTTGAAATAGATCAAATTCTTCTATTTTTCCGTCAACTTCTTCATCATTCTCCCACCCACCATGAGTGGAAGACCAAAGGACCGAACAATCAATACAATCAATTCTAATTGATTCACATATTATTGTTTGTTTTGTCCATGGCTTATTATCAAAATGAAATGTTATTTTAATGTCTATTGATAATATTTGACATGAATCAAGTATGAGAGAAAGAATGTAAATGGGTCCCGATCCCGAACTAACCCATTTTAGATCTGAGTCTATACTCATATTATATAATGAGTATGTTGATGATCTTTATCCAAACATCCATGGTTGAATGGTTAAAGCGCCCAACTCATAATTGGCGAACTCGCGGGTTCAATTCCTGCTGGATGCGAGGGAAGCGCACATATCCATTATTTATGGGATGGAGGGAAGAAGTATGAAGAATAACAACAAACAATTGAAGCATACCAAGCCTTTCATTTTATTGAAAGGCTTGGTATGCTTCAATTAAAG
Source organism: Pinus albicaulis (assembly GCA_034641835.2). Classification (NCBI taxonomy): domain Eukaryota; kingdom Viridiplantae; phylum Streptophyta; class Pinopsida; order Pinales; family Pinaceae; genus Pinus; species Pinus albicaulis. The sequence goes on along the minus strand of JAXQQM020080765.1, from coordinate 116,053 downwards.
TAATACACAATAACAATCCATCAGGAGTATTATCCGCCTATTGAAATAGATTCAATGAGCTAGATCCGAGAGGGAAAGTTGTAGCATTACGTTCGTGCATAACTTCCATACCTAAGATATAATATATCCGTATCATTAAATTTGGATATGATCCAAATATAATAATAGCTACGAGCTTTACGAGAAAAGGAATAAGAAAGGAGGGATAAAAATTTATGGATGAAGTGAAATATCAGATGCTTACGGAAAAAAAGTATTCGTCTATTGGAAAGGAACCAATATACTTTTAACGTTGATTTTCAATCGAACAAAACAAAGATGAAAAATTGGATTGAAAATTTCTTCGATGTTAAAGTAATCAGCTATGAGCATTATCGCCTCCCCGAAAAAGGAGGAAAGAGAGGGTCAATGATAGTACATCCAATACGTTGTAAATGTATGATTATTACACTTAGAACCGGCGATTCTATTCCACTCTTTTCGAACAATAAGATTTCAAAATTGAAACTAAATGGCCATCCGTTCATATAGAATTTTAACTACGGATACACCCAATAGATCCGTATCGAGTTTCGATGGAAGAGTGCGATTGGACCCGTGAAGGAAATTGACCTCTGGACAACATCATTGTGGGAAAGGTCGTAATGGAAGAGGAATTATTACCGCAAGACACGAGGGGGAGGGGTCACAAGCAGTACGCTATCGTCAAATTGATTTTCGACGAGATAAGGAACACATATCAGGAGAAATTGTAACCATAGAATACGACCCTAATAGAAGTGCATACATTTGCAAGGTGCATTACAAGAATGGCGATAAGATGTATATTCTGCATCCCGGAGGGGTCATGATTGGAGATACTATTCTTTCTGGTCCCAAAAAGCTCCTATATCAATAGGAAATGTCCTACCTCACGAGTGCGGTTTGAATTATTAATTTACGTGATCGGAAGCAACAGATTGGGTTTACGAGCGAAACCCATAAATCTATCATTGATCCAACTCAGGACACTTTTTACGGGAAGAACCCCCAAAGGGAAAGCGAGGGATAAATGACGACGGAGTGATTGGATCCAAAAAATTGTTCATATTGGATCATTGGTTTCGAAGATATGATAATATGGAGAGGACCAGATTGTTTGTCCGAAGCATGAAAAAAATGGGATAGAGGCACCCTCGAAAAAGACGGAGTTACTCACATTTGATCCGATGGTCGGGAGGTGGATTCGGAGCTAAACGAGTGGTAGTAATTCCTAAAAGAAAAAAAGATGGGGAGAAGAAAAAAGTAAAAAGAGAGAGAAGAGAAAAAGATGTTTAATATGCCTCCTACGTTATCCATAAAATACAAAAGTATTAGCGTAATTTGATAAAGTCATTCTTACATATGGACAATTATTCAATCTTTTGCTCATCCACAACAATATATCTTCCTTGCTCATTGGTGAAATAGGACCCGTTCACTCGGAAAAAGAGACTATTTCTTTGATCAAGTCACAAGTATCTAACATATTCTTACCTAAATATTTACAACGAAAACAAAGTGGTGAACAGCCGTTTGTATTAATCTATGATTTAGTACAGATCCTTAAATTTACTAACTCAATTGAATCCATTCGTTCGTGACAAGAGATATATTTCCTCGATCGAAGAGATTTCTACAACGCCTTTAACAAAAGAACAAATAGTCAATTTGGAAAAAAACTTTTTGCCAACCTTTTTTCAATAGATCCGATTCGAGAAGAAAACAATTTGGATAAATGCCTTAAAAGGGGTTTTAGTTCAAACGTAGGGTCTTATTCAAACTCGATCTTATCAAGATGATTTACTATCCGAAAATCTTTTCCAATAAGAACCGGAAATTTTTTCATCGTATTCAAGATTGGTTTGTAACCAAAAAAGTTTCAAAAACATAATTGGAAACGAGGGCATAGATGGGAGGAGTACCCTTTCTAATTCATCTAAAGAGGAACAGAAGATTAAACTATCACCGCATTTTAATGAACTCGCTAAAAAAACAGGAGATGTATAGGATCTCTCAAATAGATAGTATTTTTTTCAAAATGGGATTTGTTCAAAACATATATGCCATGGTTTTTTACCTCTACATGGTGTAAATATCTTGAAAATATGCTTTTATATACTCTTCGAGAGATATTACTACATGGCGGTAATCCATTTGTTTCTATTTTGCAAGATATTAAACATAATATTATGATTAAATGGAATATATTGTGGGAACTTTCTCATCCATTATGGGAACCTATAAAATGGAAATTGAGAACGAATATAACCAATCTTTTGAATTTGAGATTCGGTAACGACTCTTATAAATAATTTTTTTCTCTTCCCTGTGAGGATTGTTTCATAGAGGAAACTAGTGATCGAGAATGGACACATCCGAGATTACTAAATGCTCGAGGTATGAATATGGGATTCTTATCCCTTTTTTTCGTTCTTACGTATTCTATTCTTCGATATTTTAAAGTGATTTATTCCGCCTTTATCAATTTAAAGATAGACTTTGAACTCATCCAAATATTTAGAGGATCCATCATACGTGATAGAGTTGCAAAAGCTGATAAATCCTCCCGTGTATAATTACCTTCTCTATTATATAGACATAGAAAGTCTTCCTTCTACGAAGAGGAAGAGGAAGAATAGAAAGCTCAATTTTCTTATAACTATAATAAGAGAGTTGAACGGATTGTGCTCTAGCATGGATATCTCCGAAAAAGAGATGGAAATACTAGTTCGAGTTTCTAATGACGGAAAAAAACCTTTCTCAATTTGAATCAAATATGACTTTGTAAGTCATATTTTCCTCAAGAAGGAATTTGGAGATCAAATCACTCTGGACAACCCAGGGGCTTATTCACTTACGATATTTGGCCCACACTTATCAAAAAGGTCTAATGAATTACGAGTTAAATCTGTTTTGTTTAGCAGAAAACCGGATATTCTTTGCTTTTTATCGGAAGATTACCTCTTCACAAATATTGTGTCAACTCCAACCCCAAAATTCCTTTCTCATTCCGAGTCAGGGATCATTATTTTCCAAAGGGATTTTACTTATAGGTCCTATGGGAACTGGTCGATCCTATTTGATCAAAAGTCTAGCAGCAGACTCATATGTTCCTTTAATAAGAATATCTCTCGAAGAAGCTCGTGTATGGTAAGTTTTTATATTACCCCGATCCTCGGACGTATTCCTACTGAGTTTAATACTTTTTGGAGAGACACAATATACCATTTCCATATTACCTTCGAATTGGCGATAGAATGTCTCCTTGTATAATATGGATTCCAAACATTCATGAACTGAATGTCAATGACACAATTACCCATTTATTTGGTTTAGGCTTCACTGACTCTTTCCTTGGTTTATTATTGAACTATATTTCTAGGGGTGGTGAGAAAGATTCTATTAGAAATATTCTTTTTATTGTCTTTGACTCATATCCCCCAAAGAGTGGATCCAGCTCTAATAGCTCCAAATCGATTAGATAGCTCGATCAATATTTGAATGCTTGTTATCCCACAACGACAAAGGGAATTTCCTATTCTTTTATGTAGCAAAGGATTATACTCGGAAAAAAAGAGGTATCCTGGTCCCGATGAATTTGGATCTATAACCATAGATTCGGATGCACGAGATCTAGCAAAGACTGCCAATGAAGCCTTAATAACTAGTATTACCCGAAAGAAATCGGTTATAGACACTAATACAATTCGATGCGCTATTTATAGTCAAATTTGTCATATTCAATCTATGGATAATCAGGTTGGATCCGGTCAAAATGACGAAAGACTTATCTACAAAGTAGGAAAGGCTATTATACAAAATACGCTTAGAAGAAATTCTCTCATGAATCCTCTATCTACCAAAAAGGAATTATGGAAGAAAAGGTTTTGTTATTTGTTCGAATGGTATTTAGAACCTTCAATTGCCGAAACAACTATGAAGGAATTGACCATACTTCCCCATATTTTGGGTTGCTTGGCCGGATCAGCGGCTCGAGATTCTTGGTCTATATTGGAACGAAATAGAGAGAATTGGATTCCTCTCGATAAATTCACTGAGCATGATCTTGATCTAGCTTCTAGTCTTTTAGAAAGTATTCTGGTGGATTTTCCATTTTCGAGGTTAGGAATATGTCGAAGTAAGTTCGATAAGGATCAGAGTAAGTTCGATAAGGATCAAATCACATTTGTTCCTCAACCCAAAATGAGAAATAATCATATGATACGATTTATGAAAGAATATGAATTGAAGTTTACTCTCGCCACAAAAAAAATGTATAGGGATATGGATATGGATGAAGAATTAATAAAGAGCGTAGTTTGGACTCCTAGGACCTCGCGTCTTAGTTTTCTTCGCAGTAATCGATTCGATCATACAAAAACACCCAATTCATTGGGATCTTCGTATCAGTTACTTATAATATACCCTATTATATAGTAGTTATACCTGGATAAACAATAGGGTAGGTTATTATAAAACCCTATTATCCTATATATATTAGGCCTATATTCTTCCTTTTCTTATAGGTTAACTTATTATATCTTTTTTCCTTTTAGCTATATTATAGTATATTATATCCTATAGTATTCTTAGTATATTATATTATTAATGTTCCTAATAGTTATATTTGTTTTAGCTTTAATATGAGGGTTTCTTAGCTACTATTGTTCTAGGATTTATCCCTTTATTAATATTTATTTATCAATATATGTAATATAAATCCTAATGATTTCTAGTTTGATATATTAATAGGATATTGAGTAACCTCGTATTCCACTTCGATCGTATATATACTCAATATCTATTCGCAATATGGGTTGCTAACTCAATGGTAGAGTACTCGGCTTTTAAGTGCGACTAAGATCTTTTACACATTTTAATGAAGTAGAAAACTCATCGATACCATCGGTAAAGTTCGGAAGACTACGACTGATCCTAATGAATGGAAAAAAAAAGCATGTCGTTCCAACATATGATCTTTATGATACCTGATATTATTTCTCGGATACCTGATTGTATTCGATCAGGACTGGATCTGATTCAAGGAATCAAATGGGTGGAAAATGTCTATTATATACCTGGATGGAAGTATAATATGCTCATCCTTTCGGATCAAATGTGATAATTGTGAATAGTATTTCATCAATTCGTGGTTAAGTTGAATGAATCAATGGAGAAATCTATATGACTTGAATCATAAGTAGACCCGGAGAAACGAGCTTCTGTTCCTCGTTCCAATTAAGCAAGCGAGGAATTCCCTTTACTAATCAGAAGTTAAGAGCAGTTTAGTACCTGATATCGGGAGGTTTTCCCCTGAGTAGATCGGGGATTTATACACTCACAATGAGTCCTAAGTACTCGAGTACGGATGTGTAAGATAAATAGTGTACTTGAACGGGGTTTATTTATTCCATGAGTCGGGGAGAGCGATTGGTTGCCGAGGATAAAAAAAATTTGTTCTTCCTCATGACGAATGAGATCCTTGGGTAGTAAATCTATAGAAGATAGAATCTTTATATTTGGATATATCTCTTTTTTCCTATCTTGTTTTGACTAGATCGCACCATGTATTTTCTCAGAAATGAAGAGGTTATTCTCTTGAACGAGGGCCATAGCTAAGGTTTGGAAATGGATGAATTCCATAGATACAGAAAGGAAGAGAACTCTTGGCAACAATGCTTTTTATATCCACTCTTTTTTCAGGAAGATCATTACGCAATTTCTCATGATCATTATTTGGATGGATCAAGTTCTTCTGAACCGATGGAACATTTAAGTTCCAATGATCAATTCAGTTTCCTAATTGTAAAACGTTTGATTGGTCAAATACGTCAACAAAATCATTCAATTGTTTTATTCGTGAATTGCGCTCCAAATCAATTAGCTGATTGCAAGAAGAGTTCCTATTCTGAATCGGTACTAGAAGGACTTACATTGGTCCTGGAAGTTCCGTTCTCTATACGGTCAAAATATTCGATGGAAGGGATGAATGAATGGAAGAGTTTTCGGTCGATCCATTCAATATTTCCCTTCTTGGAGGATAAATTCCCGCATTCAAATTATATATCGGATGCACGAATACCCTATTCTATTCATCCGGAAATTTTGGTTCAAACCTTTCGTCGCTTGATCCGAGATGCTCCCTCCTTGCACCCATTACGCTCTGTTCTCTATGAATATCGAAATAGTCCGAGAGAATTTACAAAGATCAATTATTGTCGTCCCAAGAGTAAATACGAGATTCTTCACTGTTCTCGTGGAATTATTATGTCTATGAATGCGAATCCATTTTTCTTTTCCCTTCTTAAACGATCCTCTCATTCACGATCGTTGTCTCATAGACCTTTCCCTCAGTGAACTCATTTTCATCGAAAGATAAAAAATATTATCATATTTTCTCGTCGAAATTCAATCGAAAAGTATCCGGTTGTTGAAGGATCCTAAAATTCACTATGTTAGATATGGTGAAAGATCTATTATAGCTATAAAAGGTACTCATCTCCTAGTGAAAAAATGTAGATATAATCTTCTACTTTTTCGGCAATGTTATTTCCATCTTTGGTCCAAACCGTATAGGGTCTGTTCTCATCAATTATCCAAGAATTGTTCTTCTTCTCCAGGTTATTTTCTGAGGGTTCGGATGAACCCTCTTTTTGTCAGAACCAAAATTCTAGATGAGTTATTCATCGCCGATCTTATTACCAATGAATTTGATCCAATAGTGTTGATTGTACCAATACTTGGATTATTGGCTAGAGAAAAATTCTGTGACGTATCAAGACAGCCAATTAGTAAATTGTCTTGGAACAATCTAACAGATGATGATATCCTCAATCGATTTGATCAAATTTGGAGAAATATTTTTCATTACTACAGTGGATCCTTTGGTCGAGATGGTTTATATTGTATAAATTATATACTTTCATTATCATGTGCTAAAACTTTAGCCTGTAAACATAAAAGTACGATACGTGTAGTTCGGAAGGAATTAGGTCCGGAACTCTTTCAAAAATCGTTTTCAAAAGAACGAGAATTTGATTCTCTGCCTTTTTCGTCAAAAGCGGCGACTCGTTCGTAGAGAGAACGAATTTGGCATTCGAGATATTCCCCGGATAAATCCCCTAGCTAATTCCCTGGCAAAAGATACAGGGATCTTAAAATAGAAAACTTATTTGACCAATGAAATGCTCTTTGAGTAATTGCCTCGATTCGGAATCATTTTTTCTTTTTTCTATCCGAGAACTAAAATGATTAGGAAATAGATACATTACATGGGGAAATCCGTGTGCAATGAGAATTGCAAGCACGGTTTGGGGAGAGATTTCTCGCTCTTATCGATATCGAAGGAGCAGATCATCCACTCCATCCGACGAGCTCCGGGTTCGAGTCCCGGGCAACCCGGATCAAATTTCTGATAGGTACCTTTGTCCACTTATTCTGGTTCTAGATCTAATCAAGTTTTTTTCATATCTATTCTCATTCCAATTGATCTACCATTCCTAGAACCAGTTATCAATTGATTTAGTATGTGTACCAAAACTCATTAGTTAATATTTTCATAATATAAGTACAAAATAAAGGAAAATAATATTACCTCTACTGTACCAGATAGCAGTAGGAATATAATAATAGTATAGACTCACAGGAATAGTTAATATTCCCTGATATTCGATTTTATTAGGATATAATCAGGGAGTCTATCCAATAAAATAGACATACTGATATAATAGGCCTATAATTATTGACCCTTATAACATATATTATAATAACATAGTTAATATTATAATAAAGGTAACCTATATAGGATAAACCTATATATAGGATAGTACATATAGGATAACCTAGATATAATAATAGAATCAATCATCTATATATATATATATATATCTTACAGTATAATATATCCATACATAGGGTTTTTGGTTAGGATTTGAATGTAATATTATGATAATATAGGATAACCTAGATATATTGGATTAACTACTATATATTAACCCTATTATATATACTTTCTCATCCATTATGGGAACCTATCAAATGGAAATTGAGAACGAATCTAACCAATCTTTTGAATTTGAGATTCAGAACGACTCTTATAAATAATTTTTTCTCTTCCTGCGAGGATTGTTTCATAGAGGAAACTAGTGATCGAGAATGGACACATCTGAGATTACTAAATGCTCGGAGGTATGAATATGGGATTCTTATCCCTTTTTTTTCGTTCTTATGTATTCTATTCTTCGATATTTTAAAGTGATTTATTCCGCCTTTATCAATTTAAAGATAGACTTTGAACTCATCCAGATATTTAGAGGATCCATCATACATGATAGAGTTGCAAAAACCCGATAAATCCTCCCGTGTATAATTACCTTCTCTATTATATATACATAGAAAGTCTTCCTTCTACGAAGAGGAAGAGGAAGAATAGAAAGCTCAATTTGCTTATAACTATAATAAGAGAGTTGAACGGATTGTGCTCTAGCATGGATATCTCCGAAAAAGAGATGGAAATACTAGTTCAGTTTCTAATGACGGGAAAAAAAAAACCTTTCTCAATTTGAATCAAATATGATCTGTAAGTCATATTTTCCTCAAGAAGGAATTTGGAGATCAAATCACCGGACAATCGGGGCTTATTCACTTACGATATTTGGCCCACACTTATCAAAAAGGTCTAATGAATTACGAGTTAAATCCATTTTGTTTAGCGAGAAAACTGGATATTCCTTGCTTTTTATCGAAGATTACCTCTTCACAAATATTGTGTCAACCCAACCCCCAAAATGCCTTTCTCATTCCCAAATCAGGATCATTATTTTCCAAAGGGATTTTACTTATAGGTCCTATGGGAACTAGCCGATCCTATTTGATCAAAAGTCTAGCGACAGACTCATATGTTCCTTTAATAAGAATATCTCTGAAGAAGCTCTTGTATGGTAAGTTTTTATATTACCCTGATCCTAGACGTATTCCTACTGAGTTTAATACTTTTTGGAGAGACACAATAGACCATTTCCATATTACCTTCAAATTGGTGAAAAGAATGTCATTGGCTGGAATTCGGATATCCACGAGATCTGGATCACAATCTGTATCAACCAAGCAAATTGTCGGAATACCCAAAGTTCTACATTCCCCAAGAGCAATGGATTCTTCTCGTTGATTGGTAATTATCGCAATATCGGGTAAGCTCCTCATGTATCTAATCCCACCTAGATATTTCTGCAATTGGTCTAATTTTCTCTTGAGCATAGCTGCTTCTTTTTTTGGAAGTTAATTGAATCGTCCCGTATCTTGTTCTTTTTTTAAATCCTTGAACTTCTGAAGTCTTGTCTCTGTAGTAGACCAATTTGTTAACATACCACCAAGCCATTTTCTATTTACATAATGACATCGAGCTTCTGTAGCACGCGATGCTACTAAATCGGTTGCTTGATATTTCGTACGCAGACTATCGAGAATTGTTTTCCTCTACTTGCTATATCAAACACCAAATCACAAGCTTTTGATAAAGAACGAGCGAGCTTTAGCCAGATTAATAATATGAGTATCTTTACGCTCCGTAAAAATGTAAGGTGCCATCTTAGGGTTCCATTTCCTAGTTTTATGCCCTAAATGAACTCTTGCTTCCATCATCTCTTCCAAATCAATGTTCCAATATCTTTTGCTCATTCTCGTTCGCTTTCCTCCCCAAAATAGCGAAATAAAATGTATCATAATATCTAATTATTCCAACGGAATCGATTACATCTTAAAGATTGCCTATCTGTCTAGTACGTGGTAGAAACGTTCTCACTCATAGAATATTTCCTATTCTTCCTATTATAGAAGATATATTCATGAACATAAAAAAGAAATCTCTTTCTCAAGACTCTTTTAATGGTTGTTTTAATATATTGTGATAATTTTCTTGAATGGAAAAAAAAGATACTTTGTCATGATGAAATAAAATATCCTTCACTTTGTTGCTAAATAGATTCCTATTCCCTATTCTTGGATCTATTCCGTTCCGTTTCCCCGAACGGTGAATATGTTGCCCTGAGCACTGGCAGGGTATCATCCCCCACGAGAATAACATTTTCCTTCAAGCCTTTCAACCAATCGATACGACCTTGTAGAGCAGCTTTAGCTAAGACCCGAGCAGTTTCTTGGAAACTCGCTCGGATATAAAAACTTTGAGTATTCGTAGATGCCCTTGTTATTCCTAATAACATGGTTTGATAGTAGATTGTCTCTTCCGAGCACGATCCATTCTACGTGCTCGTGATAATCCAATGAGTTCCCCCGGTGAAAAAACATTAGCCGTTCCATCTTCCGAAATTAATACTTTCGATGTCATTTGGCGTACAATAATCTCTATATGCTTATCACCAATTCGTACCCCTTGGGATCGGTAAAACTTTTTGAATCCGATTGACTAAATGAATCGACTTTGTTCCATAGTTATCCTAGCACCGATGAATAACCCCCAAAGACTTCCAAGAAATCTTGTCATATCTCCGGTCAAATTTTCAAAACTTTCTTTCGTATTCATCGATATTGAATTATTCAAACAGGGCTTCGACAATTGTTCAACTTTAGGAAGACCTTGAATTATATCACTGGATTTTAACCTTTCATATATCAATGTTATCAATGTATCTCCTTTGGCAATAATTTCTCCATAATGACCATGAACGGTCGCTTTTCGAGTAGCCGGGATAGGGTTTAGCCGATCTAATGACTAAAGATTCCTCATCAACTGCTATGATTTGACCAGATTCGGGGAGTGGTTCATCCTCGGATATCCATACACTTTCGGGAATCAATTGTCCAAGACTAACTACTGGAAATGTTTTTTTTGCGGAATTCGGATGAGGAAGAGCACCAATTTGGACCCAAGAGATTGGAAATGATGTTCTCGCACGGATCGAAATGAGAAATTCTCATATTTTCGTCCATGAAATAATTGTGGAAAATGGAATGTTTCTTTGATAATACTTTTTTTATCGACTTATAAAGCTGGAGGATGGAAAACGGTTGAGTTATACTATGTAAATGACCCAAGAGACCCTGAAAATTCAATGATTTTTTTCTCATAGGATCCTTTCTATTTGATTTATTTCACGTATCATAACATTTAGAATCATTGAATAGAACGATTCGAAAACAATCGGATGGTGATAGAACCATAAAAGATCCACTTGTCTTCTTCCCCATTCGATAATGAACAAATAGTCCCTTGATGCTTACTAATTAATTGACTCGCCCCCATTGGAAGAGAAAAGATTAGTGTGGTCCAAATTGTTATGGAACATCAAATTTGAACTTGCTTTATTGTCCCTTCTCCCCCATTAAAAAAAGGGGGGTATTTCATCAAGCTAATTTGAACCATATTGTTAACGATCTTATTTGTTCTTATTGAAATAAGAGAAACATAAGCCTCGAGATTCTATAGAATCTATTTGTTCCCAATCAAATCCTAGACAAGTTCGAACCAATGGAATACTTGTATCACTCATTACTTGGATTCGTTCACCATCTTCATACAAAATGGAATTGCTAATTTAAATGCGCAAGTTGTCCCCTTCCCTCGATAAATCTAGGGAAAAGGGTGTTGTCATATTCGGCCCATACAGGTATTCCATGTTCTACGTTAGAATATCCAAAAATGGAATTTATCTCGTAGAATACCACTTTTTGGTATTCTAAGAATCGCATCAGGACAAGGTATTATTCTTTTTTCCCCATTCTTTATCACACTCGCAACGAGACAATGAATCGATTCATTTGCTTTTTTCCCCCTTCATATTGTAATTCTTAGGGGAAAAGGTGACATAAATAGAGTCTCGATGCTCGTTGGATATGGTCCGATCAGTTTCGGTTTCTGAATAACTGAAGATTTTGTTTCTTCCTTCCCATTGCGCTTTTGAGTCACCCGATCTATGTTCCACTTGATCCACGTAAGAATCGGTATGTTTGGCAACAAAAGGTTGAACATCTACTTGATCCCTGATACTTATGAAATGGAAAGGGTACTACACCGGATCCGTATATACCTCCCAGATAATATCCATAGATAACACGTCCCTGAGTATAGAATGAACATTACCATGTACATATTCGAGGTGCATGACACACATTGGTACTCCGATGCATTTCTCCTTCTAAGTCGAATATATTTTTTTGCGAACTTTTTCCTTGAAGGAAGATGTTCTAGCACGAACCTCGGCAATAATTTGTTCCGATTCCACATATTGATCATTCTGAACCAAAAGCAAACTTTGTGGTGGAATGGTTAAGTTCTGTACTTGATTCTGACCATCAATAGTATATTAGGATAATATTAGTATACTATATTAATATTAACTAATATAGTTTAAGTTAATACTATATTATCATATATAGATAGATCATAACTATATTAATATATTAATGCCATATATGATAATTATACTAATAATAATTATTATCAACTATCATATTAATATATTATATATAATAGAATTAGTATACTAATATACTATATGATTATTATTATATATCCTAGTATATATGTATATATATACTAATATATTACTAGTATATATATATATATTTAATATTAATATATTATAGTTATATATAGTTATAATATATTATATACTATATATACTATATATATGACTAGTCTATTATAATATATTAGTTAAATACTAGTATATATTAATATATATATATTAATATATTAACATACATATATATATATATATATATATATATATATATATATATATATATATATATATATACTATTATCATTATTAGGATATATTATATTAATAGTCATATAGGGATTAGTATATATTCTATATAGGATATCATAATATATGTTATGATATACTATTATTATCCTATATTAATTAATTAGTTATATGATATTATATATATTAACTATATTTATGGATAATATTATTAGTTAACCATATATCTATAATCGACTACATTATAGATTATAATATAATATCCCCCTTAGTCCATTTAAGATATATATTATATTATAGGGTTAATATATAATACCATTAATAGTTCATACCTCCGAGCATTTAGTAATCTCAGATGTGTCCATTCTCGATCACTAGTTTCCTCTATGAAACAATCCTCGCAGGAAGAGAAAAAATTATTTATAAGAGTCATTCTGAATCTCAAATTCAAAAGATTGGTTAGATTCGTTCTCAATTTCCATTTTATAGGTTCCCATAATGGATGAGAAAGTTCCCACAATATATTCCATTTAAGCATAATATTATGCTTAATATCTTGCAAAATAGAAACAAATGGATTACTGCCATGTAGTAATATCTCTGGAAGAGTATATAAAAGCATATTTTCAAGATATTTACACCATGCAGAGGTAAAAAAACATGGCATATATGTTTTGAACAAATCCCATTTTGAAAAAATACTATCTATTTGAGAGATCCTATACATCTCCTGTTTTTTAGCAGGTTCATTAAAATGCGGTGATGGTTTAATCTTCTGTTCCTCTTTAGATGAATTAGAAAGGGTACTCCTCCCATCTATGCCCTCGTTTCCAATTATGTTTTTGAAACTTTTGGTTACAAACCAATCTTGAATAAGATGAAACATTTCTTGGTTCTTATTGGAAAAGATTTCGGATAGTAAATCATCTTGATAAGATCGAGTTTGAATAAGACCCACATTTGAACTCAAACCCCTTTTAAGGCATTTATCCAAGTTGTTTTCTTCTGAATCGGATCTATTGAAAAAAGGTTGGCAAAAATTTTTTTTCCAAATTGACTATTTGTTCTTTTGTTAAAGGCGTTGTAGAAATCTCTTCGATCGAGGAAATATATCTCTTGTCACGAACGAATGGATTCAATTGAGTTAGTAAATTTAAGGATCTGTACAAATCATAGATTAATACAAACGGTTGTTCACCACTTCGTTTTTGTTGTAAATATTTAGGTAAGAATATGTTAGATACTTGTGACTTGATCAAAGAAATAGTCTCTTTTTTCGAGTGAACGGCTCCTATTTCACCAATGAGCAAGAAAGATATATTGTTGTGGATGAGAAAAAGATTGAATAATTTTCCATATGTAAGATTCTTCCTTTTTATATAAATCCTTTTCATATCAGAAGGTAATCTCTTCCTATAATTTGTTCGAGGATGATGCAAATAATCAAAAAATTGGAGCGTATTTGCTCCGTGAAAAGAAGCTCTCAATGAGCTCTGATCAGATAGTTTCACAGGATTCAACCAATTTTCTCGATCGTTGGATATCGTCGAAAAATCAGTGTTATCAACCGATTCCATGCGATTCTTTTCATTATAAAAGAAGTCAATAATCGATGGATTAATCGGTATATCATTCGGAACAAATGGTGCAATTGTTCCTTCATCAATCAATAATTTCGATCTTTATGAAAGATTATGGTCATCCAAAAGAAAAAGAAAGGGTTTTAATTTTTTTAAATGAACGATTAGAGTACCCATTAGATCCAACAGGTCATTTATATCTAAGTTATTTTTCTTTAATAGTTGAGTATCAATACTTTTGAGCTTATTCAAGTGAGAATCCAAAATAGAAATGACAATATTGAACTTAGAATTTAAGTTCGATATGATATCGAAGTTCGAGTTTAATATCTTTACAGTATGTTGAAAAAACTAAAAATAATCTTTCCAACCAATTTTGTTTCGATTAGTATTAGTACATGATTCAATTAGATCGAATGAATATCGGGTATAATATTAATAGTATAATATTAGAAAGGATCCTATGAGAAAAATCATTGAATAATATTAATAATATAATATTATAGGATAATAGAAAGGAACTACACGTATCGTACTTTTATGTTTACAGGCTAAAGTTTTAGCACATGATAATGAAAGTATATACTTTATACGATATAAACCATCTCGACCAAAGGATCCACTGTAGTAATGAAAAAGATTTCTCCAAATTTGATCAAATCGATTGAGGATATCATCATACTGTTAGATTGGTCCAAGACAATTTACTAATTGGCCGTCTCCGATACGTCACTGGAAATTTTTTCTCTAGCCAATAATCCAAGTATTGGTACAATCGGAACTATTGGATCAAATTCATTGGTAATAAGATCGGCGATGAATAACTCATCTAGCATTTTGGTTCGACAAAAAAGAGGGTTCATCCGAACCCTCGAGAAAATAACATGGAGAAGAAGAACAATTCTTGGATAATTGATGAGAACGAGACCCTATACGTGTTCGGACCAAAGATGGAAATAACATTGCCGAAAAAAGTAGAAGATAATATCTACATTTTTTTCACTAGGAGATGAGTACCTTTTATAGCTATAATAGATCTTTCACCATATCTAACATAGTGAATTTTAGGATCCTTCAACAACGAGATACTTTTCGATTGAATTTCGACGAGAAAATATGATAATATTTTTTTATCTTTCGATGAAAATGAGTTCGTCGAGGAAAGGTCTATGAGACAACGATCGTGAATGAGAGGATCGTTTAAGAAGGGAAAAGAAAATGGATTCGCATTCATAGACATAATAATTCCACGAGAACGGGGAAGAATCTCGTATTTACTCTTGGGACGACAATAATTGATCTTTGTAAATTCTACGGACTATTTCGATATTCATAGAGAATAGAGCGTAATGGGTGCAAGGAGGAGCATCTTGGATCAAGCGACAAAAGGTTCGAACCAAAATTTTTGGATGAATAGAATAGGGTATTCGTGCATCCGATATATAATTTGAATGCGGGAATTTATCCTCCAAGAAGGGAAATATTGAATGGATCGACCGAAACTCTTCCATTCATTCATCCCTTCCACAGAATATTTTGACCGTATAGAGAACGGAACTTCCGGGACCAATGTAAGTCCTTCTAGTACCGATTCGAATAGGAACTCTTCTTGCAATCAGCTAATGGATTTGGAGCGCAATTCACGAATAAAACAATTGAATGATTTTGTTGACGTATTTGACCAATCAAACGTTTCTGAGTTAGGAAACTGAATTGGTCATTGGAACTTAAATGTTCCATCGGTTTAGAAGAACTTGATCCATCCAAATAATGATCATGAGAAATTGCGTAAAGATCTTCCTGAAAAAAGAGTGGATATAAAAAGCATTGTTGCCGAGAGTTATCTTCCTTTCCGTATCTATGGAATTCATCCATTTCCAAACCTCAGCTATGGCCCTCGTTCATGAGAATAACCTCTTCATTTCGAGAAAAATACATGGTGCGATCTAGTCGGAACAAGATAGGAAAAAAAAGAGATATATCCAAATATAAAGATTCTATCTTCTATAGATTTAATACCCAAGGATCTCATTCGTCATGAGGAAGAACAAAAATTTTTTTATCCAGGCAACCAATCGCTCTCTCGACTCATGGAATAAATAAACACTGAGTCGATACACTATTTATCTTACACATACGTACTCGAGTACTTAGGACTCATTGTGAGTGTATAAATCCCTGATCTACTCAGGGGAAAACCTCCCGATATCAGTACTAAACTGCTCTTAACTTCGATCGATAAAAGGGAATTCCTCGCTCTCTTAATTGGAACGAGGAACAGAAGCTCGTTTCTCTGGGTCTACTTATGATTCAAGTCATATAGCTTTCTCCATTGACTCATTCGACTTAACCGCGAATTGATGAAATACTATTCACAATTATCACATTTGATCCGAAAGGATGAGCATATTATACATCCATCCAGGTATATAATAGACATTTTCCACCCATTTTATTCCTTGAATCAGATCAGGTCTCGATCGAATACAATCAGGTATCCGAGAAATAATATCAGGTATCATAAAGATCATATGTTGGAACAACATGCTTTTTTTTTCGTTCATTAGGATCAGTCGTAGTCTTTCGAACTTTACCGATGGTATCGACGAGTTTTCTACTTCATTCAAATGTGTAAAAAATCTTAGTTGCACTTAAAATCCGAGTACTCTACCATTGAGTTAGCAACCCATATTGCGAATAGTATGAGTATATATACGATCGAAGTGGAATGCGAGGTTACTCAATATGAACCGGTAAATAGAATCCTACCAATCTAATTGACGAACGGGAGGGATCAAAAAACCTATGTGAATGACCAAATAATTCACTCGATCGGTTCATATATGGATATGTATAGTTTCGATCCACCATTCCAGAATAAAGTAATCTAGGTTATGAATAAATGATCCATCGACGAATTATCATGATTGGATAGAATCACCGATAAATGATGAACCTAAGATATCTATTTCTATTGTGAATGGACGAATTATATCGACACTAATACACTATTGTCAATCCAGAATAAGAGATAAATGAATTGTTGGATTGTCATTTGTATTGGGACGAGATGTTAGACACATCGATAGAAAATCCTAGGCTTTAACAATAGAACGATTCAAATATTCGTCATCTTTGTATGGAATCACGTGGAAATAAGATTGACTTGGAGAGTATATAAGAAAATAAGAATAATTTTGAGCCAAGGGCACTTGATCCGAATATGAAATGATGTCATAATCCATATTCACGAAACCAATTATGTAAATTACCACATCGTTTTAGACGATGTTTTGAAGATCCCTCCTTGATCTCGAATCATGATCGAGACGTGATTATGAATAGTCATTAACTCAATTGATATGATAGGAATAGGTATCAAATTGGATCCACTCTTTTTGTATAGAATACACTCAATGTAATCAATTAATTGATATTGATTAGGTACTTAACTTAATGCTTCTTTAGCTGCGTGCATTACCTCGACAGTAACGCTCAAAAGGCCCTTTCGTCGTGCAAATTTTTTTACGTATTTATCTTTACTTCAGTCTCTTACAAAACAGGGGGATTTTACCCAATTCTTTGCCGACTTTCGGGATCCCAAATTGGACTAATATCCGTGGATAATGATTTAGTCATTATTTCCTTCGTATCATGACCACAAAAAAACTCTAGAAGATGATCCTCCATACCCGGAAGCGAATGAGTTATAAACTAGATCAACTATTTGATTAGTACCTTCGTAACCCAGGGAAGGGTCGATATCCCAAGGAAAAATTTTTGGATATGAGTGAGATGCGGAAATAACTCCACAGAGGAATCTCAAGACGTTTACCAATATGACGTTCCATTTGAGTACCAAATATTGCGAGAGGGTTCCACGCGAGCGATAATATCTCCTACTTCAGACATGATCATCTGTGATGATCATCTCATCTACAAAAATCTTTAATTTGCTCTTTGAACCATTATCGCATCATGTTTACAATAAGTACCTATACAACTCACACGAATTCCCATCTCTCTAGCAAGTATCTTAGTGATTGAAACGACATGAGTTGCATCACCAAAAAAGTATAGCAACCCTCCAGTATACTAATATCCTATATATATATATATATATATATATATATATATATTAGTATATCCTATATATATATATATAATTATCATATATATATATATATATATATATATATTAGTATATCCTATATATATATATATATATATATATATATATATTAGTATATCCTATATATATATATATATATATATATATATATATATATATATATATACTAGGGATTAATATAGTATAATCATATTAGTATATATGGTTATTATTATTAATATACTATCATCAAATTAGATTTGGTTCATGGATTGCATAGAAATTGATAACTTTGTATCTCTTCCAATTTGATTATCTAGGATCTTCTTTTTTCATTTCTTTGTTACCCCCTCTCTCTCCCTTTTTTTTTTCATCCCAATGAATAGAATATATAATATAATATTGATTAAATATAATTGGAAAGCTCGTGTCAACCAATCAATACCCTTATACCACTGGATATAATTTATTTCAATGAAATATGAAAATGACAACGAATCGGATCCAGCCCGATTTTTTTTATCTTCTTTTATGGGTGAACGACGGGAATTGAACCCGCGCATGGTGGATTCACAATCCACTGCCTTGGTCCACTTGGCTATGTCCGTCCCGGAAAAACAAGCCAATTTATCTATCTATAGTCATTTCTCCCAAGAAGAAAAAACGAGCTAACGTTTGTTCATATGTGGGTCAGTGACTCTGATAGGGGATCAAAGCAAGATCGATGACTAACTCCCAACTCTCGAACAAGTTGTTCGGCTTATTATCAAAATGAAATGTTATTTGAATGTCTATTGATAATATTTGACATGAATCAATTATGAGAGAAAGAATGTAAATGGGTCCCGATCCCGAACTAACCCTTACTATCCCTTTCGACCGAATTTTTGAGTAATCCAGTTATTTTACGCCTGTCTTCGAACCACTCCTTTATAGACATAGATTTTTCCTTCCATATAAAGGTGAAAATTGTTACTTTTCCTATCTTATTTTGTATGAAGAGAAGTCATATAAGTATAAATACAATGATGAAAATTATTAATCAATAGTGGAATGAATCATTGAGAAATCATCTCCATTCATTATTGATTAGGAACCTGAAGTATCGATCCTGGATTATGATAGAATCCTTTATTCTGTTATAAAGAAAGATTCTCTCCTATACCGCGATGGAAAGGAATCTTCATTTCAAATACAACATCTTTTGGGCTAGAAGGGATTTGAACCCTTGACTTCACGGTCCGGACCCATGAGCTCTGATCCACTGAGCTACCAGCCCTATCGAATGATCTATAATATCATTGTAAAGGATGAATAGGATTCGTTATTTAATGCTTGACCAAAACAAATTTTCATAAATCACTCTGTTTGAGATATTTGACCTTGGAAATATCTATATATCAATATCTATAGATATTGATATATAGATATTGATATATAGATATTGATATCTGAAATCCCATATCTCCGCTCACGATTTGGACTAATCTTTGTGGTAGTGGTAAAAGATTGGGCCGAGTCCGATTGGTAGAACGAAAGTCACTGGATTACAAGCGATCAATCACATCAAATTCAAATTTGATCTCCTTCCATATTTCACAAGCAGCAGCTAGTTCAGGACTCCATTTACAAGCTTCACTGATCACTTCATTACCTTCACGAGCAAGATCACGTCCTTCATTACGAGCTTGTACACAAGCTTCTAGAGCAACCCGATTAGCTACTGCACCAGGTGCATTTCCCCAAGGATGTCCCAAAGTTCCCCCACCAAACTGTAGTACGGAATCATCCCCAAAGATCTCGGTCAGAGCAGGCATATGCCAAACGTGAATACCTAATAGTTAATATCCTAGCCTATAACTAATATATATATATACTAATATATAATATTATAAGTATATATGTTAACCTATATAAATATGAACATATATAGAAATATTAATATATATGTATATATAATATATTTAGCACCATTAGTCATATATATATTAATAGTCATATATATAATTATATTAGTCCATATATATATATAATTATATAATATATTATGTGGATATATTTTTTTTTTGATCTAGAAGTACGCTTTTTTGGAACTGCCATAAGAAACAATGGGGTTAATTCATATATTCTGATGTGAAAGACATCTTATGTATTTCATTTATTCATTTCTCTCGTAGATATATAACTCTGCATATTCTTTATCAAAACATGTTGCAAATTGAATCAATCCATTCTCTCGACAAAAACATTAAAAATAATAATGGAATCTACCAATTGAAATTTAAATTTCCATGATATATTATCATATATTTTATATGATATATTCATATAATGATCGATCTTCAAATTGAGATATTTCTCATTATTTTCCAAATGAGTTTCGCTCGGTCCTTGATTCTCCGAGATCATCTCATCCTTCTTGTTCGAGTTCCTGCCATATCCTGAATTGAAACTAATGGGATCAAAATGCTCTATGAATCGATTGTAAGATATTTTCAATTGGAAAGACAGGAAAATATGTGGAAATATCAACCAATTTTTAGTGAAAGGCTTTAAATATTCTTCCGGTGTTTCATTTCCAAGTTCCATAAAGTTATGTATAGGAAAGAGTTTCATCGAATAGAAATTTTTTTTCTCAATCATACTACTTTTATGATTGAAGTGATATATGAGGATCGATAATGTAAGTACTACTATACCTTTGACCAAAAAATATGGATTTCTTTTACGTAGATCGCGTAAAAGCAACGTACTGAGAATTCTAGGGTCAAAGAGCTTTATAAGGTGCTCCCGGTATCATGGAAAAAGATCACTAATAGTTATCAATCAATATTAATATATCATATACCAGTCTTTTAATATAACTATCTATTAAAGATAAAGGAATATATTATAATAGTTATTATATTTATTATTAGTATAAATAAATAATAGATTAATATATACTATATAAAATTATTATATAAATATAAATGGTATAGGTTCAAACACATTACTATAATAAATATATATAGGTTATCCTATATAATATATATTATTATAATAGTATAATAATATCCCTAGATAATAAATATCTAATAGAAGATATAATAATATATAGTATAGATTATATATAGATATATAATAATTATAATATATATCTATAGATAACCTATTAATATATATAAGTAATAGTTAATACTATATACTATAATATAGTATAGTATATATAATTAGTTATATATTATATCTGACTATTTATAGTATATATATATTATATATATATATTAATATATTAGTTATATATATAGTGATTAGGTTATTATATTATATCCAATTATTGTTAGTATTTACTATATTAATATATTATTTGTATCTATTTGTATCAATTACATTATCATTATAGCATATATATTAATAACTAATATATATTATCCTTATAATATAGGGGTTGGAATAGGATAGATTTTTATCCCTAATATATTACCTCTTCCTATACTAATATATCTATATATATTAGCATCCCTAATATATTAATATCCAATATGTTATCTTAATTTGTCCGGGAAAAAGATCATGCAGTTAATTCCTACTAAATGGAATGAATCAGACCGAGCTTTGGTAGTTCCCGAACATGCCATATCATTTTCTATCCTAGAGAGAGTGAGCTTATAGAGCCAGTAGATGAATATGATGTATCCGAAAATTACTAGATATACATGTCATCTCTGGAGATAACTGGGGAAATATTCGTAAAGGATCGATCCAGTGATCAGGATTCAAATTAATTTTTTTTCCCGAGGATATTTTTTATCAGGATCAAACAATTACGCAATAGATAAATCTATGGATCCCATACCTCATTCTATCACTCGTACTTTGTCTATATTTCGGACAGAACTGACAAGTGAATCAGGTTCGTTAGCGATTCACAAATTGGAAGTGGCCGAATATAAAGCATCAGCTTCTCTACATTATGAAACTAATAAACCAGAAAGAGATGGATCGTTTTGTGAAAGAATCTTTGGACCTATCAAAAGTAGAGTTTGTGCTTGTGGAAATTCTCCAGGGATCGGAAATGCGAAGATAGACTCAAAATTTTGCACACAATGTGGAGTTGAATTCGTTGATTCTCGAATTCGAAGATATCAAATGGGATACATTAAGCGGCATGTCCGGTGGTTCACGTATGGTATTTGAAACGCCTTCCCGAGTTATATTGCGAATCTATTAGCTAAAACTCGGAAAGAATTAGAAGGTCCAGTATATTGCGATGTGTGACTTGATCACAAGTTCCGATCATACGAGATCCGTAATCGGGAAGCTGTCATCCTATTCAATCTCATTGGGATGCCTTTAGCTACGACATGCCCCTGCTGGAGGAGTAGCATGAAGCTCAAAATTATAGGCATCTTTTCAAGATGTTGACAAAGAGGAATTAGTCCGGGGTTTAGATATTTTGTATCAAATTGCTAATTGAACTTTTGTGAAAACACTTCTTTCAGATAATGGAATTTGAAAGTCATTCTCTTCTCTTTTATTTGGGTTAGCCCTGAATAGAGGTATTCCGGACCGAAGATATGGCTATAGGAGTCTATTCATCGCACATATGCTTCGATCAGTAGTATTGTAACCATCGAAGTAAAGCAAAGCAAGCAGGAACCTAAAGGATCAAATGGAACGAGATAAAGACAAGTAAATCCCTAATTGAAGGTCTTTCAAGAAGAAAAGTATTGTCCGGAAGGGAGGAGACTGCTCAATAATTCCATATCTATGTTGTAGAATCATAACATAAAGGAATACTCAATTTCACTTGGAACTTGAGCAGAGAGTAGCGATCTCTCTTCAGAGCGAAAAAGAGTTTTTTTTCATCTTTTTTTTATAGTTACTTGAGTCGGATGAGAGGAAACTTTCACGTCCGATCCTGAGGGGGGGGAAATCTTAGAATAACCTATCCAAATCTTTTTCTTGCTAGGCCCATAGCTAAAAAACCAACTTTATTGAGATCACGGGGTACATTAAATTATGAGATTCAATCCTGGAAAGATATTATTCCTCATTACCTCTCTGCTCGTCCTCATTACCTCTTTGCTCGGGGTTCTGGAACATTTAAAGAGAGAGAAATAGCTACTGGGGGAGATGCTATCGGGGAACAACTAACGGGTCTGGATCCGCAAATGATTATAGATCGTTCACATATGGAATGGAAGAACTTGGTGGAATTGAAATGGAATAGATTGGAGGAGAACCAAGAATCCACTGTGGATAGATGGGAGGATGAAAAAATTCGAAGAAGAAAGGATTTTCTGGTTGGACGCATTAAATTGGCTAACCATTTTCTCCGAACAAATATAGAACCAAAATGGATGGTCTTATGCCTATTACCAGTTCTTCCTCCCGAACCGAGGCCAATCGTTCAATTAGGTGAAGGTGGACTTATTACCTCGTAAGATCTAAATGAACTTTATCGAAGAGTTATCAATCGGAATAATACTCTTACAAATTTATTAGCAAGAAGTGGATCTGAGTCATTTGTTATTTGTCAAAAAAATTGATCCAGGAAGCCGTAGATGCACTTCTTGATAATGGTATCTGCGGACAACCAATGAGAGACAGTCATGATAGGCCTTATAAATCGTTTTCAGATGTGATCGAAGGAAAAGAGGGAAGATTTCGTGAAAATTTACTAGGCAAACGAGTTGATTATTCAGGTCGTTCCGTTATTGTGGTGGGTCCCTTTCTATCATTGTACCAATGTGGATTACCCTCAGAAATAGCAATAGAGCTTTTTCAAGCATTTGTAATTCGTAGTCTCATTGGACGACATATTGCTCCCAACCTAAGAGCTACTAAAAGTATGATTCGAGATAAGGGACCCATTGTATGGGAAGTACTTCAAGAGGTTATGCAAGGACATCCCGTATTGTTGAATCGAGCACCTACCTTACACAAATTGGGAATACAAGCGTTTCAAACTATTTTAGTAGAAGGACGTGCCATTTGTTTACATCCATCGGTTTGTGGAGGATTTAATGCAGACTTTAACGGAGATCAGATGGCTGTCCATGTACCTTTATCTCTGGAAGCTAGAGTAGAAGCTTGTTTACTCATGTTTTCTGAGACAAATCTTTTGTCTCCAGCTATCGGGGATCCTATTTCTATACCAACTCAGGATATGCTTCTTGGGCTTTATATATCAACGGTCAAAAATAGTCAAGGTATTTACGAGAATAGGTACCATCCGTATCACTCGAAAAAGAAAAGATTTTCTTGTAAGAAACCTTCCTTTTATAGTTATGATGATGTGCTCAGAGCTTACCGACAGAAACGAATTGACTTATACAACCCCTTATGGCTCCGGTGGGGGGAATTGGATTTACGTATCATTACCTCAGTAAACCAAGAAGCCCCTATCGAAGTTCAATACGAATCTTTGGGTACTTTCCACGAAATCCATGAACATTATCAAATAAGAAAAGGTAGAATGGGGGAAATCCTTAATATATACATTCGAACAACTGTTGGTCGTACTCGTTTCAATCGAGAAATGGAAGAAGCCATACAAGGGTTTTCCTGTTTTGAACACCCAAAGAAATCACTACCAGCTCTCAGGATCTAATGTTATTGATCTTATGATTTTTTCATTAGTGCAGATATAGAGATCGAGGAAGCCTTCGAACAATCGGCTTGGACCCATTGCTTAATCCTACTCATGAAAATATGGAGATTTTTACTTATGAAGAAACAAACTAGATTGCCCTTTGATAATTTGCCCTTTTATAATAAAGTGATGGATAAAACTGCCATTAAAAAGCTTATTAGCAGATTAGGCTATATATAATAATAATTTGTAACACATATCAATAAATGATCTGGCTATTATTATAATAATATTTTCCTAAAATTATTATATAATAATAATTTGTATATTTTAATATTATTTATTATTATATTAGTACCTCGTAGTATTTTTATTATTCATATATTATATAGGCTTTACGAGAAAAGGAATAAAAAAAAGAAAAAAAGAAAGAAAGGAGGGATAAAAATTTATGGATGAAGTGAAATATCCAGTGCTTACGGAAAAAAGTATTCGTCTATTGGAAAGGAACCAATATACTTTTAACGTCAATTTGCAATCGAACAAAACAAAGATGATTTCTCTTTTTATTAGAGAGGTAATAATTTGTAAAGTGAATTGCACTTCTTCATAAGGGGTCCATTGATTAAAAGAGACTGGAAAAAGTTCGGATCCAATTCCTACAATTATGGATATAAGCGCAATCCAAATTCCTGGAGAGTGATACATTTGTGTATCTATAAGATCATTTACTATTTCTTGAAGCTCAGCTCAATCTTTCCCCTGGAGAGACCATATAGCCAAGAAAGACCATAAACCAGAATGGAATAAAAGAAAATGAAACTATTTCAAACGATCTCAGGGTATAATTGAAAATGAAGTTTTCACTTTGTACATGTTAGATCATAAATTAGTAATTTATTTCAATCTCCGAAAGAGTAGAAACAGTTTCTAACTTCCAATTTTAGGAGATTTGCATAATCCTCATGAATAGGATCGAATATTCCTCCATAATCTATCTCCTTTTTCCTTAAGGAAGCCTCCCCAAGAGGACTTAGATCTATCTATTATTTAAGTTCTTTCCTTCTTCTTTTTTCTCTTTTGTTCCAATAAAAATATTGCCCGATCCGAATGGGAATCAATTTCGAATTTATCAGAATATGTAAATCCACTATATAGATAGGTAGATCTCGATCCTGTTTATGAGTTAACGAAAATGTGCAAAAGCTCTATTGGCTTCTGCCATTCTATGAGTCTCTTCCTTTTTGCGTATAGCATTTCCATTCCCTCTAGCAGCATCCATTAATTCGTGACTCAATTTGAATTTCATATTTCGACCCAGACGTTTTCGAGATGCCCCTAATAACCAACGAATGGCAAGTACTTTTCCTTGGGTTGATCTTATCTCAGTGGGAACTCGATAAGTCGATCCACCCACACGTCTTGCTTTTACCGTTACATTGGGAGTTACTCTACGTATTGCTTGGCGTAGAACAGATAGTGGATTTTTCTCCGTCTTTTGTTGAATATTTTTGATGGCTCGATAAAGAATTCGATAAGCCAATGATTTTTTTCCGTTTTTCAGAATACGGCTAACCACCATGTTAACTAATCGATTATGATAAATAGGATCGGATTTTGCAGTTTTTTTTTCTGCAGTACTTCGCCGTGACATGAGTGTGAAAAAGGTTTAAGAATATATTTCATAAAGGCCGAAAATCATTTATTTTGGCTTTTTGACTCCATATTGTAGGGTGGATCTCTAAAGGTATGAAAGATCTCCCTCCAAACCGTACATACGACTTTCGTCGAATACGGCTTTCCACATGATTCTATCCGCATAGATGAGATATATTATTTATGCATATAATTCTGTTTACTCACTCTCGATTGAGTATCCGTTCCCTTTCTTTCTTTTGCTATGATTGGAAATCCCGTATTTTACATATCTATACGATCAAGTCCTTAGGTTTACAAAATAGTGTATAAAAAAGTGTTTCAAATCATTGCTATTTGACTTGAACCCGTTCTAAAAAGGTCAAGGTATTTTTAATTTTCTGTTGAAACAATCAGGGAAAACTTCGAAAATGATTTCGATATTAAACCTTTGACATATAATAGTTCCAAATCTCCTGAAAAATAAGATCGTTTTTTTCCACGGTAGCCTGCTCTAGTCCCCTGACAAAACGTTCGTTATTAGGTTAGCTATATACTTAACATGTTCCTAGCAATTCACATGGCATCATCATGAAATGATACAAGTATTAGATAAGTAAGAATATACAATGCACTAGAACGCCCTTGTTGACGATCTTTTACTTCGGCAGCATCTAGGGTTCCTCGAACAATGTGATATCTCACACCGGGTAAATCTTTAACCCTTCCTCCTCTTACTAATACTACAGAATGTTCTTGTAAATTATGGTCAATACCAGGTATATAAGCAGTGATTTCAAATCCAGAGGTTAATTGTACTCTGGCAACTTTACGTAAGGCAGAGTTTGGTTTTTTTGGGGTGATAGTGGAAAAGTTGACATATAAGTTTTCTTCACTGTCACTCTACAAAACCGTAAATAAATTGATCCTATAATATATTATCAACTAGCCTATATAACTCCCTATAATATTATATATATATGATAATATATATAATATATATTATAAGGATCATATATCTATATACTATATATTAATTACCATAATATATATATAATGGACAATAATATAGTATACCAACTTATATATATATATATATATATTATCTATACCTATAATAGATAGCTATCCTATAATAGTCATATAGGGATTAGTATATATACCTTAATATATATGACTATATATTATGTTCGTTATATCCTATTATATGGGTTTTATAGTACATATAATATTAAGAGTATAAGCTACTAGTATCTAGATAGTATAAGAGTATATACTATCTATATTATATATACCTATAGGTTAAGTGGATCGTATATATTAGTCCATTATTAATTTCGATTCCTAATTATAGTCCATATCTATCTGAGCAAGTGCAATGGACAATGGAGATGGAATAGCTGTTGGTTGGTTAGGACACCCTATCTTCAAAGATAAGGAGGGAAATGAGCTTTTTGTACGTCGTATGCCTACCTTTTTCGAAACATTTCCAGTAATATCCAATTAAAGAAGCATTCAACCCTAACCATAATTTAATGGATTAATAATCTTAATATTAATATAACCTATAATAAATAATGAAACCAAGATAAGGAATGAGAGAAATTGGTAATAATATTAATATTTAATATTAATATAGTTAAACAGATATAACTATATAGTATAAGATATAGTTATCTATATACAGTACGATAATAGTAAGAGCTAATAGTTAGGAAAAATATTATATCTAATATATCCTAGTAAGATATATTAATATTAAGGATAATATTAGATATATAGGATATTAATATTAACTATATATAGATATATAGGATAATATTATACTATAGTTAAACCTATATAATATCTTATACCTATATTATTAATTAGATTATTATCATATTTACTATAATATGATATACCTTATTTCGGGATATTAACCATGTTATTATTAATGGATCTTTTGGCTTGAAGGAAAATGTTATTCTCGGGGGGATGATACCTGCCGGTACTGGGCAACATATTCATCGTTCAGGGAAACGGAACGGAATAGATCCAAGAATAGGGAATAGGAATCTATTTAGCAACAAAGTGAAGGATATTTTATTTCATCATGACAAAGTATATTTTTTTTCCATTTAAGAAAATTATCACAATATATTAAAACAACCATTAAAAGAGTCTTGAGAAAGAGATTTCTTTTTATGTTCATGAATATATCTTCTATAATAGGAAGAATAGGAAATATTCTATGAGTGAGAACGTTTCTACCACGTACTAGACAGACAGGCAATCTTTAAGATGTAATCGATTCCGTTGGAATAATTAGATATTATGATACATTTTATTTCGCTATTTTGGGGAGGAAAGTGAACGAGAATGAGCAAAAGATATTGGAACATTGATTTGGAAGAGATGATGGAAGAAAGAGTTCATTTAGGGCATAAAACTAGGAAATGGAACCCTAAGATGGCACCTTACATTTTTACAGAGCGTAAAGATACTCATATTATTAATCTGGCTAAAACTGCTCGTTCTTTATCAGAAGCTTGTGATTTGGTGTTTGATATAGCAGGTAGAGGAAAACCTATAATCTTATATCCTGTGGATCGTTAGCGTGGACAATCTAGAAGATGTAATTGGAGGACATGTATGGTTAGGTTCCATTTGTATCTTCGGTGGTATCTGGCATATCTTAACCAAACCTTTTGCATGGGCTTGCCGTGCATTCGTATGGTCCGGAGAAGCTTATTTGTCCTATAGTTTAGCGGCTCTATATGTCTTTGGTTTTATTGCTTGTTGTTTCGTTTGGTTCAACAATACAGTTTATCCCAGTTAATTTTATAGGCCCACCAGCCTAGAAGCCTCTCAAGCTCAAGCGTTTACTTTTTTAGTTAGAGACCAATGTCTTGGAGCTAGTGTGGGGTCTGCCCAAGCACCTACTGGTTTAGGTAAATACCTTATGCGTTCTCCGACTGGAGAAATAATGTTTGGAGGAGAAACGATGCGTTTTTGGGATCTCCGTGCTCCTTGGTTGGAACCCCTAAGGGGCCCTAATGTTTTGGATCTGAGCAAGTTGAAAAAAGACACACAGCCTTGGCAGGAACGACGTTCAGCAGAATATATGACTCATGCTCCTTTAGGTTCTTTAAATTCTGTGGGTGGTGTAGCTACCGAAATCAATGCAGTGAATTATGTCTCTCGTGGATATCCCAATTCCAGCCAATGATGATGGTATAGCTTCAATCCAATTGATCCTGAATAGATTAACGTCAACAATTTGCGAAGGAAGGGCATTAAGGTTGTTGAGCCTCAAGAATGTGCTTTCTTTCATCTTACTTTACCTCATTTTCCTTTGTCCATTGCTATCCCAGACCCAATTGATCAATGAATTTAGTTAAAATTACTTTTAGAATGATTAACATGACTGAATTGCTAAGTTTTGTGATTTTTGTCATTGTAATGCATTTTGACCGGAACTAGCTGCAGAATGCAGACATTTCGTAGCTAACCGGCAATTCTGCAGCTGACTTCACGTTCAGGCATGTTCCAGGTGGCCTCTCAAGAAAAACCACATATAGGTATATTCCACGTCATGTCTACATTGTTCGTTGCTCCCCATGAAGGAAAAACTGAATTCTGGATATGGTTTTGGTACGTGGGAACACATTTAGGAAGGTAGACTTCTAATAGGACTGTCTTAGTCCAGATTTCCTTTTCCTTTTTACGTTGCCACTTCAAGAGTCCTAATATGACTTCGATAAGGAAAGACAATGATCCTGGTATTTTTGCAAGTCTTGTTATGTACATTTGTTATATAAACACTTGGGAAACCGAGAGCTAGGCTAGATTTTGTTCTAGATTTTGCTTAGATTCTGTGCTACATTTTTGAAGACGCAGATTTCTCTGTTCAAGTTATTTCTCCTTTAATGAAGCAGACAGTATTGTTTTGAAAGCGTTGATTTGATTTGGAGTTAGATTCCGTCTGGTGGTAGAGGGCCCCTGCCTCCTGCACGATTTTACTTGCGTAATTTAGATAAGTATCTTAGTTGCCTTTACGTTTTGAATTTTGAATTCGTAGTTGTTTTCATTAGCCACTATAGTTATACTCGTTCTAAAAACTCTTCCAAAAGAAGAAGCTCTTCCAAAAGATCACGATAATGAATGGGAAATGGCTATAGTGTTGTAGGATTTAATTGTAATTTATTTTGTTCACTATCACAGTTATACTTGTTCTAAACACTCTTCCAAAAGAAGAAACTCTTCCAAAAAATCCTTATGATGTCTAAAACATGTATGTGATAATGAATGCTTCAGTTGTGTGTTTGCACTAAGTACCATAGCTATTCTTGCTCTTAAAACGCTCTTCCAAAAAATCATAATGATGGGTAGGAGATAGCTATGATATCTTAGTTTTTAATTGCTTTTAGTTTTTATGTTTGCATTTGCACTGAATTGTATAGTTAGGATTGTTCTAAGAAACTCTTCCAAAATACCAATCATGATGGACAAACAGGCTGTATAATCCCATAGATTAATGCATGATAACTTAGTTAGGATACTCCAGAGTCTAACTGCATTTAAATCATGCTCTTTTATTTTGTTTTGAGTTTGATAATGACTTGTTAGTTCAGCACTGTTTTAGACTAGTGACATCTTAAGTTCAGTTTTAGCTTAACTCATTGCATTTGCACTCCACATTTAGTTGTCATCCACTGCATATTAGATTACTTCAGTTGTTAGACTTAACAAAACAACCTTCATTATTTACAAACCTCTTCTTGTTCCAAATCTATAATTGATTCATAACCATATGAACAGAAGACAGTATCATTTCAAGGCCTGAAGTACTTTTGCAACTTCCTTATCATCTCACAAACAAACATTTCCTCAAAAGACTATTCTAAAAATCTATAACCTTTGAGTGAAGTGTAGTGGTATCAAACTAAGTTGCAGAATAGAGTTAGGAACTAGTCTTAAAGTAGAGATCTTATGATGGTATCAATGTTTTACTCCAAATATGCTTTAACAAATCTCTAATCATGGATAGAATGTTGCATCATTATAAGTTAGTTGTTTAACTGTTTAGTTAGGAGAATTTGCATACTTAGCTGACTATGTCTCAAGCTCTCTCTCAAAATACCTTTGATGAAAGAATTTGACAAGTTGAGTTTATGTTTTGAATCATTTGCTTAAAAGTCATTATCAAGCTTTGTTTCTGCTTAGTCATAGTTTAGATTTAAATCTGTTTTAATATTTGCAATTTCATTTTTCATTTGTCATCAACCAATTAGGCTTCACTCTGTTTTTAACCAGTAGTTTTCTTTCCACTAGCTTTCTAGTCATTTTCCTTGTGAACATAAAACTACCAAAAGACCAAAAACATCAGAAATCATCACAAAAGACCAAAAACATCATAAAACACTAAACACAACGCATTAAGAGACAAACACCTAGGCACATACGGTGCACTTCACTTCAGCAGTTTACCAACCCTGGTTGACAATTAAATGAACTCAATTTAGGAGACTAGATTGAGACCAAACATTTTGGCACCGTTGCCGGGGAAGTGAAAACTAGGTAACCTTTGTTTCTTAGCATCCAAAAAAAATTATATGCGTAGGGAGAGAGATTCAAGGGGAAGATTTATAAGCAGCAGAAGAAGAAGTTTGATTTCTAGAACACCACTTGTTTCATCTAGATCCAGAGCTAGTACACCTTCAACTCAGACCCACATTCCATCCTTTATTGATCTTGGACTTCTAGAAGATCTAAGGTCAATTATTCCATTAGAGAAACCTTCCACTTCATCCACTAAACCTGCCATAGAAGAAGATCTAAAAACTCCTGTTAGGGACACAAATCTTTCCACTTCCACAGGAGAGTCAATCATGGCAGAAGAAGGAGGAGGAGGAGTCTTTAATGGAGAACACACACTATTTGGAGGTAGAGGTAGAGGTAGAGGAGAAGGAGGTAGAGGTGCAGATGGAGGAAGAGGTAGAATAGGAAGCTCTTTGGGTTCCCTATAATTGATGAAGAAACCAATACAACCATGAAAAACATTTCACCCTCTGTCCTTCCAAACTTCTATGGACTTAAAACTGAAGATCCTGAAACATTCCTATTTGAATTCAAAGTTCTGTGTAGAACTTATGACTACTTACAAGATGCTCAAAAATTTAAATTATTCCCTTCAACTTTGAAAGGAGCAGCATTGAAGTGGTTTATGAGTCTGATCAGCAGTTCTATTAGAACATGGGAAGACATGAAACAAGCATTTCTAGAGAAGTATTTGGATTATTGTATGCCGGTTAATCATAAGGAAGAAGTGTTCAAGATGTTACAAAAAGAAGATGAAAACTTAGAAGATTTGTTGGAAAGATTTCATTACAACATCAAAAGAGCAAAAATGGAAAACCTAGATCAAGACACCTTAAAAGCTCTTTTGTTGAAAACAATTAGGGATGAATGGTTGGATATCCTTAACATGATGGGAAAAGGGGATATATCACAGCTCACATTACCTGAAATATCCGAGTTATGTATCAACCTTTCAAGAGGGAAATCTAAAACTGTCAAAGGTCCAAGAGATCCTGCTCTTGCAAGGGCAAGTAAGTCTGCTTCTGGGACAGTAAGTAGATCAGAAATAGGACACATGCTTGATGATTTTAAATCTGATATCTTAGGGAGTCTTAGTGAACAAATAGACACCCTTAAGATACAAAACAAGCAAAAGGCTGAATCTGATGCCTTGGCAATCTTTTGTCCCAAATGTAGGAAGAAACATGCCTTGAGAGAGTGTCCTCTAGATGTAAAAGTTGTAGAAAACTGTGTTATTTGTTCTGAGAAACATGAGACCAAGAATTGTCCTTCTCTTCCTGGTCTCAAGGCTGTTTTTCAAGAAGAAACTCCTACAGATTCCACAGAATCTCTTAACTTTGTATCTAGAAGACCTTGGCAGGGATCTCAGACACAAGGATTTCATGATCAAATGTATAATCAACCTTCACCTTGGAATTCTTGGCAGCAACCTTGGCCCCAATTTCAAAATCAATCTCAAGCTTGGGCACAAGGATCACAAAGTCCCTATGGAAGATACTCTCCATATTATCAGTATCCACCATCCTATCCACCATATCCACATTTTTATCCTCAAAATCTTCAACAAAATTTTCAACAAAATCCTCAACAACATCATCAGAACCAACCACATCAAAATCAACCACTTTCATTACCATTCCCTCAAAAATCAAATCAATTGCCTGCTCAACCCATACCAAACCCCAATAATAAGAACCCTCAGAATACATATATGATAGAAGGCCAACAATTTCCAACTTATTTAATTACTCCTTTAGACCTTAGTGATGTTCAACTGAGGTCTGGAAGAATACTTGAAAAGAGGAAACCTTCTGTGATCATACAAGAACAAGATAACTCTGAGGAAGACTCTCTACGGGTGAATAAAAGTCTTGAGGGAGACACATCTTTTCAAGACCCAAATATTGAAAAATCCAAGCAAAAAGATCCAATAATCTCAACTCCTGTATTAGAGCAACCATCCACATCTACTTCTATACCTCCCTTTCCAGAAAGATTACAAATTGATAGAGGTGTAGAAAAACAAATTATGGTGCCTAATTATGATTTCCTAGATGAGTTGAGAAATGTTTGCATTAAAATTCCATTATTACAAGCCATCAAGGAAATTCCAATTTTAGCCAAAACAATAAAGGAGTTGAGTATGAAGAAAACAAGAAAAAGAATAAGAGAAACAAAGAAAATTCAACTGGCAGGAAAGATAGCAGACATTATGATGGGAAAGATTGCTATTCCAAAGTATCTTGACCCAGGAAATCCAGTTGTCAAAATTCACATCAATGGAATTGAAATTCAAAATACACTCATTGATTTAGGAGCAGCAGTCAATATCATGAATAGACAAATCATGGATAAACTGAAACTTCCTAATCTTCTCTTTACACCCACACTATTACAATTAGCATACAGATCTATGATCAAACCAGATGGGGTAATAGAATACATTCCAGTGTCCCTAGATTCTTGGGAGTACCCTGTGGATTTCATGATCCTAACTCCTAAGAATAATCTAGGAGGCCATCCTGTTATATTAGGAAGACCTTGGTTGGCTACAGCTGATGCTTTTATTAGTTGTAGATCCGGTGATATGTATATCTCTTATGGTAGTTCAACTAAGAAATTCACTTTATATCCTCCAGCTAGGACAATTACAGATTTAGATGACACTCAATGGATAGAGGATGAAGAAGATTTACAACCTCTCTTCACAATTTCAGAAATTAGTGAAGATAATCAAATTTTGAATACTCTAGAAAATTTTGAATCCTCTCCAGAACACAAACATGAATCATTTCAAGAGGGATCCAATATTGAGTTTTTGTCATCAAGGCAGATGTCTCTTCATTCTATGGACAAATTTGGCAACTCTACAAGTGAGATTTTTCCAGGCAAAACTTTGAACATAAACAAGAACCTAGAAAAATCTCAACAAGAAGAGTTAGTCAAAGTATTACAGAGACATTCTTCTGCATATGCATGGGAGTACACCGACATGAAAGGGATAAGCCCCAAGACTTGCACTCATCACATCTATATAGAGGAAAATTGCAAACCAATCAGACAACCTCAAAGACGGATGAATCCAAATCTTAGGGAAATTGTTAAAGAAGAATTGCAAAAATTGTTAAATGTCAATTTCATCTATCCCATTTCAGATAGTCAGTGGGTTTCTCCTTTGGTAATTGTGCCAAAGAAAAATGGAAAATGGAGGGTGTGTGTTGACTACCAGGAAATAAACAAAGCTACTCTTAAAGACCATTTTCCCCTACCTTTCATAGATCAAGTGTTAGATACATTAGCCGGCAAAAAGTACTTCTCATTCCTAGATGGGTTTAGTGGTTACAATCAAATCCAAGTAGCACTTGAAGATCAAGACAAAACCACATTTACCTGTCCTTGGGGTACCTATGCTTACCGAGTATTGCCATTTGGATTATGCAATGCACTTGCAACATTCCAAAGGGCAGTATTAGGAATTTTTTCAGATCTAATACATGATTGTGTAGAGGTATACATGGATGATTTCACAGTTTATGGAAACACATTTGAAGAAGCTTTAGAAAACTTGGAAAAATTCTTAAAGAGATGTCAAGAAGCAAACCTTTCACTTAGTCATGAAAAATGTTTTATGATGTTTACTGAAGGTATTGTTTTAGGGCATCACATTTCAGGGGATGGGATTAGAGTTGATGAGTCTAAAGTTGAAGTCATCTCTAACTTATCTATTCCAAGTTGTCAAAGAGATGTTAGAATTTTTCTAGGATTTACATGATATTATCAGAGATTTATAGAAAATTTCACCAAAATAGCATCTCCACTCTTCAAATTACTTACCAAAGATTGTGAATTTAAATGGACTTCTGATTTCCAGTTAGCTTTTGAAACCCTGAAAACCAAAATTTCTGGAGCACCTATATTAAGGGGACCTAACTGGAAGTTACCTTTTCATATCTCGACAGATGCTTCTGATACAGCTCTAGGATCAGTATTAGGACAAAAAGATTTGATTCCCTATGCCATCTATTATACCAGTAAAAATTTGACTCCTGCAAAGTTAAACTATACTGTAACTGAAAAAGAGTTTTTAGCTGTTGTTCATGCCATAAACAAATTTAGACACTATATAACAGGCTATGAAATTTTTGTTCACACTGATCATTCTGCAATTAGATACTTAATGAACAAATCAATCACTAATGGCAGAGTTATAAGATGGTTATTGCTCTTACAAGAATTCAACATTACCATTCTAGATAGGCCTAGAAAACAAAACACAGTAGCTGATTTCCTATCTAGACTCCAAAATATCAAAGATGACACTCCAGTTGAAGATCAATTTCCTGATGAATATATTTTTGCAATTTCTACTCAAACTCCATGGTTTGCTGATATTGCTAATTATTTAGTTTCAGGAAAATTTCCTTCAATAATGAATGCAAGGGATAAAAGAAAAATCATTCATGATAGTGCAAAATATTCATGGGTTGCTAATGAGTTGTACAAGATAGGTCCAGATTTGATCATTAGAAGGTGTGTTCGTGAAGATGAGATGCCTGAGATTCTCAAAGCATGTCATGATGAACCTTGTGGCGGACACTTTGTTGATAAGAGGATAGCCTATAAGATCCTTAATTTAGGATATTATTGGCCATCCTTGTTTAAAGATGCTAAAGAGTATGTCAAAAGGTGTGACAGTTGCCAAAGGGTAGGGAAACCTTCTCCTTCAGGTGAGATGCCATTACAACCTCAGGTACATATTGAACCTTTGAAAAATGGGCTTTGGATTTTGTAGGACCTATTAGTCCTCCATCAAGACAAAAGAAATATATATTAGTTTGCACTGATTATGTTACTAAATGGGTAGAAGCTAAGCCATTACTTGTTGCTAATGAATCATCTGTAGTTACTTTTCTCTTTGAGGATATTTTTACTCGTTTTGGTGTCCCAAGGGAAATTGTTACAGATCAAGGAGCTCAATTTACATCAAGGCTAGTGGAGCAAATGATGGAGAGGCACAAAATCAGACATAGAAAATCTACTCCTTATCATCCACAAGCAAATGGTCAAGTGGAATATACTAATAAGGTCATTGAAGGAATCCTAACAAAGACTGTTCATTTACATAGAAGAGATTGGGTAGATAGGCTTCCTGAAGCCTTGTGGGCCTATAGAACCACATGGAGAAACACAACAGGCCATACTCCTTATGAGCTTGTTTATGGAAAGCAAGTTTTGTTTCCCATAGAGTTCCAAATTCAAACCTTCAAAATGGAAATTCAGTTAGGACTTGATTTGACGGAGGCACAGAAGCATAGATTGGAGCAAATTAATGAATTGGATGAGATCAGACAAGATGCAGTTCAGAAAACAAGTCTAGTCCAACAGCAAAGGGCTAGATGGCATGACAAGTAAATCAAAGAGAAGAAATTCAAAGAAGGTGACTGGGCTCTCTTGTTTGATTCAAAATTCAAGGATTTTCAAGGTAAATTTCAGACACATTGGCTTGGGCCATATGAAATTGTTGAAATTTTTGATAATGGAGCAGTAAAAATCAGAACTATAGATGAAGAAGAGGTCACTTTTCTTGTGAATGGTCATAGATTGAAGCTGTATCACAAACCACTCTCAAGAGAAGAATTTGTCAAGAAGTTCCAGGAAAACAGTGATGTGAAGTTAATGAAGAAGAATCTTTCTTATTCATCAACTTGATTAAATTTTCTGAAGCATTTCTTTTGAAAAAATAAAATTAAAAATTAAAAAAAATATTAAAAAATAAAAAATAAAAATGAAAAAAAATAAGGTATAAACATGAAAACCAATCATTGATTGGCATGTTTATACAAAAAATATAGGGTGAAAATCAGAGTCTTTCTGACACTCTAACTTTTCCCATTTTTTTTTTGCAAGCAGCTGTTACAAAATCATAAGTTCAGATCCATTGTACTTATGATCCATCTCATTTCATTTCATTCCATTCACTTATCCATCCATACTCCATTTCATTCATTCATTCACACTCTACTTCATTCCATATTTCATTCATCTCATTCCATACTCCATCCACTTCATTTCCATGTCAAAATTTAAAGTTTAATGTCTTGCTGCAAATGAATAACAAATGTCATGGATTGCAGGGCAGTTCTTATGCTCTTCCACTCCATTTCATAAACTGAATCCATTCCATTTCATCATCCACTTCATACATATCATAACTCATCATCCATCTTCATTCATGCCATATAACATTTCATTTCTATCCCAAACCACTCCATTCCATGATTAAAATGCTCTACAGGTACATTCTGCAGCTTAACAGACATTCTGCAGCTGATCAGACTTTCCGCAGCCAGACAGTCATTCCGCAGCTACAAATCCTGAAGGCACTAATCAGCAGACATTTGAATTGCAACAAGATGATCCACTATATCCATGAATAATAAGCATCAAGAAGGATTATTAAGACTCTTCCAAAGTAGAACAAAGAAGACAAAGACCACAAAAAGCAAATGAAAAGCAGAGGTAACAAGTTTAGATTATAATGGCATTTCATAAAGTTTAGCATAGTTTTAGTTATGAATCATTCGAAAAAGTTGTTTTGATTATTTTTGTTGATCATATCCAATATACCCTCCACAAAATTTGGATTAAAATCTCTCATTTCAAATTCTATACCCGACATCATTTAAGCGGTTAAAAAGGCTGAAGTGTTTGAATTCCTCACGTCACCCAACCAAATCATTCAATGATGATTTTCTTTTCCGTTGTAAAAATCTCCGCCGTCTTTTCACTCATTAATTCGTTTTCTCCACCTCACTCCATTACCTCATTCCGTAACTACTTCCATCACTCCATTCTGTAGCCGGCCCTTCATTCCGCAAAACAGAGATATCCTCATCATCGTGAGCAGAGCAAAGGGTATATCAGTTTGAATATCAAAGAACTATCACCAAGAGACAGAGGTATAGCAGTGTGGAATTTGAAGCCATTTATCACTGAGAGACAGAGATATCTCAGTGTAGAATTTGAAGCCATTTGTCAATGTCAACCAGAGGCATATCAGTCCGAAGTTTCATTGTCAACCAGAGGCATATCAGCTCAAAGTTTGAAGTTGTTGTCACTGTCAACCAGAGGCATATCAGTCCGAAGTTTAAATCCATTATCATCAAGAACCAGAGGTATATCAATTTGAAGGTGGAAGTTATTGTTTCCGTGGGCAGAAGGAGTATTAATCTGAACATTAAAAAAGAAATTATGGGCCTTATTGTAAGAGCTGAACCAATGGGTACAAAATACCTGGAAGGCTACCCTCAATGTAAAGAAATGTTGCAACAGGTAGGATGGCTACAATTTCTTGAGAAATTTAATGGCTTCCACAAAGAAGTCACTAAAACATTTGCAAGATCATTTCATGGAGCTGAAGTTGAAGTGGGAGACGTTAAATTCACCATCACTGAGGTTTTCATTGCAGAAGCTACAGGATTGCTTAGAAATGGAGAGAGATGGTTCAAAAACAGAGAATTCCATAATGAATCC
Source organism: Pinus albicaulis (assembly GCA_034641835.2). NCBI lineage: Eukaryota > Viridiplantae > Streptophyta > Pinopsida > Pinales > Pinaceae > Pinus > Pinus albicaulis. The sequence goes on along the minus strand of JAXQQM020080765.1, from coordinate 76,285 downwards.
TGGAAGCAAATTCTAAAATCACCAGGTATGGATATCACTGTGTTTAAGAAAGGAATTCCAAGTTCTGCATTGAAAAATAAATGGAGAAACATACTACTTATTCTGCAAAAATTTATTACATGTGAGGGTAGATATGGCACATTTTATGTTTACCACATTAGACTGATAATGCATTTTCTGGAGGAAGAGTTAAACCTACCCTATTTCTTGCTTCAAAGTTTGAAAAAGATGGCTTCTTGTGTTCAAAGAAAAGTCCAATTCTTAGAGACAACTCTATACCATCATGGCTTGGTTAAGATTTTAATTGAACACCATTTAGCCAAAACCAATGATACTTGGGATAATTTCTTAATAAGAAATCATTTTGAAGAGTCAAAAGAGCCCTCACCTAAACAACAGCCTACAAGGAGAAGCAGAAAATGGAGAGCTTCTAAAACTGAAATTGACAAAACAGTCCAGGAAAGTAGTGAGGAAATAATTTCAGAGAAGTTGACTCAAATCAAGAGACAATTTAAGAAAGAAAGGGTAATCAGGAAATCTGCCACAGAAAGAGGAGAGGGATATTCCCAGCCAAGAAGAAGCCATAGACTAAAGGGGAAACTAAGGAAAACTCAGATCAAACAAACAGGGGTGATAAATATAGAAGATGAGGAAACATCTATTGAAGAAGATGTTGAAGAAGATTTTAATGAAGGAACCCCTGAGATTGACCCTGCTCAACAAGAAGTTTATGACTATGTTGAAACTTTAGAAAGGAAAGCTTCAGAGAGTAGAGAGAGAACCCCTAGTCCTCCACTTTCTGAAATAGATGTGTTAAGAAGGGATAGGTATGAGCTGGAAATACTTAATAGACACATCAAAAATGAGAATGATATTCTGAAGGAACAAGTCAAACTCAAAACCGATATGAACTCAACCTTATCTCTACATATATGGACAAAGTGGAAAAGACTAATGAAAAGTTGAAAAAGAGGAACAAGAAGTTAATCAGGGAACTTACCAACTTAAGGTTCAAACTTGTCATCAGAAAACCCAAAAGATCTTTAGCTTCCAGGCAAAGGAGAAGGAGAGGATTAGATGTTCTTGCAGAAGCCTCTGAGTTTATGGAATAAGTTGCATGAGGACATGCAAGAAGTCAGTAGTGGGGGTATGTTGAGCCTCAAGATTGTGCTTTCTTTCATCTTACTTTACCTCATTTTCCTTTGTCCATTGTTATCCCAGACCCAATTGATCAATGAATTTAGTTAAAATTACTTTTAGAATTATTAACATGACTGACTTGCTAAGTTTTGTGATTTTTGTCATTGTAATGCATTTTGACCGGAACTAGCTGCAGAATGCAGACATTCCATAGCTAACCGGAAATTCTGCAGCTGTCTTCACGTTTGGGTATGTTCCAGGTGGCCTCTCAAGAAAAACCACATATGGGTATATTCCACGTCATGTCTACATTGTTCGTTGCTCACCATGAAGGAAAAACCGAATTCTGGATATGGTTTTGGTACGTGGGAACACATTTAGGAAGGCAGACTTCTAATAGGACTGTCTTAGTCCAGATGTCCTTTTCCTTTTTACGTTGCTACTTCAAGAGTCCTAATGTGATTTCGATAAGGAAAGACAATGATCCTGGAATTGTTGCAAGTCTTGTTATGTACATTTGTTATATAAACACTTGGGAAACCGAGAGCTAGGCTAGATTTTGCTCTAGATTTTGCTTAGATTTTGTGCTACATTTCTGAAGACGCAGATTTCTCTGTTCAAGTTATTTCTCCTTTAATGAAGAAGACAGTATTGTTTTGAAAGCGTTGATTTGATTTGGAGTTAGATTCCGTCTGGTGGTAGAGGGCCCCTACCTCCTGCACGGTTTTACTTGCGTAATTTAGATAAGTATCTTAGTTGCCTTTACGTTTTTGAAGTTTGAATTCGTAGTTGTTTTCATTAGCCACTATAGTTATACTCGTTCTAAAAACTCTTCCAAAAGAAGAAGCTCTTCCAAAAGATCATGATATTGAATGGGAAATGGCTATAGTGTTGTAGGATTTAATTGTAATTTCTTTTGTTCACCATCACAGTTATACTTATTCTAAGCACTCTTCCAAAAGAAGAAACTCTTCCAAAAAATCCTTATGATGTCTTAAGCATGACTGTGATCCTAAAATTTTCAGTTGTCTGTTTGCACTAAGTACCATAGCTGTTCTTGCTCTTAAAACGCTCTTCCAAAATATCATAATGATGGGTAAGAGATAGCTATGATATCTTAGTTTTTAATTGCTTTCAGTCTTTATGTTTGCATTTGCACTGAATTGTACAGTTAGGATTGTTCTAAGAAACTCTTCCAAAATACCAATCATGATGGACAAAACAGACTGTATAATTCCATAGAATAATGCATGATAGCTTAGTTAGGATACTCCGGAGTCTAATTGCATTCAACTCATGCTCTGTTATTTTGTTTTGAGTTTGATAATGACTTGTTAGTTCAACACTGTTTTAGAATAGTGACATCTTAAGTTCAATTTTAACTTAACTCATTGCATTTGCACTCCACATTTAGTTGTCATCCACTGCATATTAGATTACTTTAGTTGTTAAACTTAACAAAACAGCCTTCATTATTTACAAACCTCTTCTTGTTCCAAATCTATAATTGATTCATAAACATAGGAACAGAAGACAATATCATTTCAAGGCCTGAGGTACTTTTGCAACTTCTTTACTACTTCATAAACAGAGCCTTTCCTCAAAAGACTACTTTAAAAAGAAATCTATAACTCTTGGGCGAGGTTTAGTGATGATTAACTAAGTTGCAGAATAAAGTTAGGAACTAGTCTTAGAGTAGAGATCTTATGATGGTATCAATGTTTTCCTCCAAATATGCTTTAACAAATCTCTAATCATGGATAAAATGTTGCATCATTATAAGCTAGTTGTTTAATTGTTTAGTTAGGAGAATTTGCATATTTAGCTGACCACTTCTCAAGCTTTCTCTCAAAATACTTTTGATGAAAGAATTGGACAAGTTGAGTTTATGTTTTGAGTCATTTGCTTAAAATTCATTATCAAGCTTTGTTTCTGCTTAGTCATAGTTTAGATTTGATTCTGTTTCAATATTTGCAATTGCATTTGTCATTTGTCATCAACCAATTAGGCTTCACTCTGTTTTTAATCATTAGCTTCTTTCCACTAGCTTTCTAGTCATTTTCCTTGTGAACATGAAACTACTAAAAGACCAAAAACATCATAAATCATCACAAAAGACCAAAAACATCATAAAACACTAAACACAATGCATTAAGAGACAAACACCTAGGCACATACGGTGCACTTCACTTCAGCAGTTTACCAACCCTGGTTGACAATTAAATGAACTCAATTTAGGAGACTAGATTGAGACCAAACAAAGGTCATTATAACTATATGAAGGGCTAATAGAAAGTGAATTAGTAATAAAAAGAAAATAGAAAAAAAAGGGGGGGGGGGGGGAGGACCTGAGGATTTACTGAGTTCGCTGCTATTCCATCCAAAATCTCGTAAGAGCCAATTTCATTTATTGGTTTGGTTGGCTGCTCCAAATTGAAAAATATTCTTAATGGAATAACCCTTTTATTATCTCGTGACATCAAAAATTCTTATGAGAGTGAAATAATTGAGAAATCTATCATTTATTTGAAAAAAATAATTTCTTTTCTTCTTTAAGTTCATCTTTATAAGGGGGTAATATGGATATCGTATGATCTCCTATTAGCACACTGAATCATATCTACGATATATCCGGTGTGGAAGTGGGTCAACATTTTTATTGGCAAATAGGGGGGTTTCAAGTTCATGGACAGGTACTTATAACTTCTTGGATTGTAATTGCTGTCTTATTAGGTTCAGCTACCATAGCTGTTCGAGATCCACAAACCTTTCCTACCGGTGGTCAAAATTTTGTTGAATATATTCTCGAATTTTTTCGGGACTTGACCAGAACTCAGATTGGGGAGGAAGAATATGGTCCCTGGGTTCCCTTTATTGGAACTATGTTTCTATTTATCTTTGTTTCTAACTGGTCATGTGCTCTTCTTCCTTGGGGAATTCTAAAATTACCTCAGGGGGAGTTAGCCGCACCTACAAATGATATTAATACTACGGTTGCTCTAGCTTTACTTACGTCAGTAGCATATTTCTATGCAGGTCTTGCAAAGAAGGGGTTAGGTTATTTTGGTAAATATATTCAACCAACCCCAATAATTTTACCAATTAACATCTTAGAAGATTTTACAAAACCTTTATCGCTTAGTTTTCGACTTTTTGGAAATATATTAGCTGACGAATTGGTAGTTGCCGTTCTTGTTTCTCCGGTACCTTTAGTAGTTCCTATACCCGTAATGTTCCTGGGATTATTTACGAGCGGTATTCAAGCTCTGATCTTTGCAACTCTAGCTGCAGCTTATATAGGTGAATCCATGGAGGGTCATCATTAAATCACTGTCCAATCAGACAGAATAGTTTCTAAGTATCGTACCAACGCATGACTTGATATGTATGGTGGAAGCAAATCATATTTCTTAGTAAAAAGAGCTTGGTAACAAGATTTAAAATTGGTTAAATACTTCTGTCCATTAGATCTCCAGATAGAGTGGATCCGATTGGTCCATTTGTATAGAAATATGAAATAAAATAGGATCGAACAGGTTCACTAATCGGAGTTCTTTGAGTAAAGAATGTACCCCGGCGTAGAACGATGAAATTTTTGTTCCCAGCAAGGGGAGGATTTTTTTTTAGCGTGTTTACTTTGTATATAATTCGTTTCATATATTAATCCATTTATATTGATTAAAAAATCCTTTTAGATTATATGGATTAATATATCATCTGTAGATGTTATATATAATGACTTATAGGCTTTTACGCAGTCTATTCTCTCTCCGTAATTCATATGTTCAATAAAATGGAATCTTTATTTTTGAATATTTTTCAGATGAAATATTTTCATAAGGGATAATAGGTTTCCTTATTCATTGATATTATCACTTTGATACCATCAAGAAATATTTTGGGTTCTTAGTTGTTCGGAAGAAATCGTTCCATAATTTTACCATTGGTGAACACTCAATAAATGAAACTGTTGTATTATACACTATTTCCTGATCTTAGTAAGAGGAGATTACCATGGATCCCTTAATTTATGTTGCTTCTGTTATTGCTGCTGGATTAATCAATGATATTGATTGTAAATAATAGTGTATTAGGGTAATTGCTGTAAAGACAATAAAAAAAGTTATAAAAAATTGAATCATCTCTATCTCCCTAACTAGTTTTAAGATAAGAAATGTGTAGGTTTATAATCGAGCCTATACCAAAGGTTGGGCGCCCGTAAAGTATAGTTATTTTTTTACCATAGTAGACTAGACTCATTATAGGTTCCTAATCGAACCTACACCAATGGGTAGTCTTCGTATCAGCTCAGCCCGTAGTTTCCAGTACTTAAATTTAGAAAAGGAACATTGGAATGTTCCTTAGTTTCCGAGTGGGGGAGGGGAGTACAAAATGGCATAAAGCCAATGATGAATCCTATGGAGTTACCTTTACTTGATCAAACAATTTTGAATCCAGGTATTTCAACTACCCCATTGGTCCTAGATGAGCTGACCTCATTATAACAGCAGGGGCTGTGACCATGAAAAAGGCTACTTCTATAGTGAGATTGATTATACGAACAAATGCCGAAACCAAAATATGTAGTTTCCCTAGGAGCATGTACTATCACATAGAAATGTTTGGTATATATTCTTATAGTACCATTCATGAAGTATATAAGTTCATTCCTGTGGATATTACGAGTCGCCGGTGCCCAAGAGCGAACCGGAGGGTTATTATAGATGCTATAACGAAACTTCGTGAAAGAAAATTTAGTTACGTGGATATATGAGGCCCGAAATCCAACAAGGAAAGAATAAAATATTTCCCTATAAATCATAGGGATCATCATATTGGATCCAGTATTCATACTAGAAACTATGATCAAAAGTTATTACATCAATCTTCTGAACCTCAATTCGAATCTACTTTCGAGATACACTTTGCAACATTTGGATCTACTTCAACTCTGGAATTATAGATCTATCGTTGGGATAATATATCCCATTTTGATTCGGAGGGAATAGGATGAATAGATTCCGACTAGTATCGGAGCCGAATTCTTAGTCCCACCGTCAAATCTTGTCCTCTGAGTTCTCGATCCTACTTTTTTATATGTACAGAGTATCGGGATTCAATTGGAACGGACAGGGAGGGACAATATGAGCAAAGAAGAGGGGGAGAATAGATTTATTCATCTATCTATTTTGATCAGGGTGTCTCCGTATGTACATATACATACGGATATGTCTAGATAGAATAGATGGATGGATATGGAGACATGGATATTGACATCTTTCCAGGAACCAGATTTGAACTGGTGGCACAAGGATTTTCAGTCCTCTGCTCTACCAACTAAGCTATCCCGACTCTTCCCTGTGGATCATCCTGGTACAGGTTCTTAACTTATGTCAACTAAAAATAAGGAAAAAGTATTTTTCCCAGTTTTTACAATGATCTTTATTATTTTCGATCTGGAAGTCACTAATATGAGAAAAAATGGATTGCAATTGAATAATTTCAAACGATCTAATCTATGTAGATCATATATCACAAAATGAATTGATCATATGATCAACTGATTAACGGATCAACTCAACTTGTCATAAGATGGATGAAAAGATTCATGTTCTAATTTCTTCTCTAAGAGAAGAAATTAGAATGGATTTGAATCAATGGAATTGGAGAAAATAGATCAGTCCATTCGGGAACGAACTTGGGTGGGGATAGAGGGACTTGAACCCTCACGGTCTATAAAGCCAACGGATTTTCCTCCTACTGCAATTTGCATTGTTGTTGACATTGACATGTAGAATTGGACTCTATCTTTATCCTCGTCCAACCATTTATTCCCATTAATCTGACTTATTATCAATATATGGAAACCATAATATTAATATATATATTTATTCCCCGGTATATTATATATTCACGCCGGTACAGTAGTAGGTAAACTTGAAGGGGAACGAGACGTCACTTTAGGGTTTGTTGATCTACTGCGTGATGATTTTATCGAAAAAGATCGAAGTCGTGGTATTTACTTCACTCAAGATTGGGTATCTATGCCAGGCGTCCTGCCCGTAGCTTCAGGAGGTATTCACGTTTGGCATATGCCTGCTCTGACCGAGATCTTTGGGGATGATTCCGTACTACAGTTTGGTGGGGGAACTTTGGGACATCCTTGGGGAAATGCACCTGGTGCGGTAGCTAATCGGGTTGCTCTAGAAGCTTGTGTACAAGCTCGTAATGAAGGACGTGATCTTGCTCGTGAAGGTAATGAAGTGATCCGTGAAGCTTGTAAATGGAGTCCTGAACTAGCTGCTGCTTGTGAAATATGGAAGGAGATCAAATTTGAATTTGATGTGATTGATCGCTGGTAATCCAGTGACTTTCGTTCTACCAATCGGACTCGGCCCAATCTTTTACCACTACCACAAAGATTAGTCCAAATCGTGAGCGGAGATATGGGATTTCAGATATCAATATCTATATATCAATATCTATATATCAATATCTATAGATATTGATATATAGATATTTCCAAGGTCAAATATCTCAAACAGAGTGATTTATGAAAATTTGTTTTGGTCAAGCATTAAATAACGAATCCTATTCATCCTTTACAATGATCTTATAGATCATTCGATAGGGCTGGTAGCTCATTGGATCAGAGCTCATGGGTCCGGACCGTGAAGTCAAGGGTTCAAATCCCTTCTATCCCAAAAGATGTTGTATTTGAAATGAAGATTCCTTTCCATCGCGGTATAGGAGAGAATCTTTCTTTATAACAGAATAAAGGATTCTATCATAATCCCGGATCGATACTTCAAGTTCCTAATCAATAATGAATGGAGATGATTTCTCAATGATTAATTCCACTATTGATTAATAATTTTCATCATTGTATTTATACTTATATGACTTCTCTTCATACAAAATAAGATAGGAAAAGTAACAATTTTCACCTTTATATGGAAGGAAAACTCTATGTCTATAAAGGAGTGGTTCGAAGACAGGCGTAAAATAACTAGATTACTCAAAAATTCGGTTGAAAGGGATAGTAAGGATGCCAATGAGATGGAGAAAAACAAGAATCTAAGTATTGATTACGCCAAAATTAATAGGTTATGGGCTCAATGCGATAATTGCGAGAGCTTGCTCTATATCAGATTTTTGAGAGAGAATCAAAGTGTTTGTAAAGAATGTGGATATTATCTGCAAATGAATAGTTCAGATAGAATAGAACTTCCAATTGATCGTGACACTTGCCATCCTATGGATGAAGACATGTACACTCTAGATGTTCTTCAATTTCATTCTGAGAATGAACCTTCTCATTCTGATCATCTTGATTCTGAGGATGAATCTTATAAGGATCATATCTCTTTTTATCAAATAGAGACAGGTTTAACTGATGCTATTCAAACAGGCATAGGTCAATTAAATGGTATTCCTATCGCACTAGGAGTTATGGATTTTAAGTTCATGGGAGGTAGTATGGGCTCTGTAGTAGGTGAGAAAATAACCCGTCTGATCGAGCGCGCTACCGCGGAATCTCTTCCAGTCATTATGGTGTGTGCTTCCGGAGGAGCACGCATGCAAGAAGGAAGTTTTAGTTTAATGCTAATGGCTAAAATAGCTTCTGCATTATATATTCATCAGAAGGATAAAAAGTTGTTATATATATCGATTCTGACGTCTCCAACAACTGGTGGAGTGACTGCTAGTTTTGGCATGTTGGGAGATATTATTATTGCCGAACCTAAAGCGTACATTGCATTTGCAGGTAAAAGAGTAATCGAATAGACATTAGGTCAGAAAGTGATTAGGTCTTCTAGAGGAAATGAAACGATCCGGAATGTTAGTACCCGCGCTACAATCTCATTGGTCAATGATGCATGTAAGTATGATATTGTTCAGCTATGCAACCCTTTTATGTGGATCCCTAGCATCAATAGCTCTTCTAGTGATTATGTCCGGAGTAAATAGACAGGTTCTTTTTGGTGCGATGGACAATTTCTTTTCCCGATCCATTCTTCCCAATGAAAATTTTTATTCACATGAAAAGCAAAAAAGTGATTTGCGATACACTGTTTATTTTTCATCAACGAATTATCGTAAATGTAAATTGATTAAACAATTAGATCATTGGAGTTATCGTGCAATTGGTCTCGGTTTTTCTCTTTCAACCATAGGTACTCTTTCTGGAGAAATATGGGCCAATGAAGCATGGGGATCTTATTGGAGCTGGGATCCGAAAGAAACTTGGGCATTAATTACTTGGACCATATTCGCAATCTATCTGCATACTAGAATGAATAAGGGTTGGCAGGGTGAGGAACCGGCAATTGTGGCTTCTTTAGGATTTTTTATAGTTTGGATCCGTTATTTGGAGGTCAATCTATTAGGAATAGGGTTACATAGCTATGGATGGTTGGAACCATAAATGGACCGAATTACCGGAGGGAAAAGGAAGGATAGATTCGATCCAGTTCCTTAATAAAAATAAAATTGATTCCAGTTCCCGCATAGGAAAGAAAGGTATAATATCTCGAGGAGCAAATGACCCTAATTGGCCACTGGATATTGCGAAATGTGACTATTTAGGAGCAAATGATCCTAATTGGCCACTGCATATTGCTAAAATAAAGAAATGTGACAATAATATTTATTGTTTCAATTGGATCAATTAGTTATCAAGTTGGAAATGGTAATAGACGGAATGTATAGGTAATGAAAAGGAACCCGCAGATACAGGCAAACCCACAAATATTGTTGATAGAGTCAAGGCACTCATTATAGAAGATATTTTCCATCTCTCTATAAAAACCCATACTTGATCCAAGATCTCAAGTATGGGTTTTATCAGTGGATAAAAATAAAAAATAAAAAATATGATATTAGTAAGCTAGACCCATACTGCACGTTGTCTCATGCCATAAATAAACACGGACACTCAAGAAATCTGTTGGACAAGCGGATTCACACCGCTTACAACCTACGCAGTCTTCTGTTCTTGGAGCAGAAGAAATTTTCTTAGCTTTACATCCTTCCCAAGGTATCATTTCCAATACATCTGTAGGACAAGCTCGTACGCATTGGGTACAACCAATACATGTATCATAAATTTTGAACGAATGTGCCATTGGATCTCCATTAGTTACTAAAAAGTTTTAATTTGATAAGATCATATATAGCCATATATTCTAATATATGCCCAATAAAGAAGGCTAATAACGGTATATTATGAATATAAACGAATCAAGAATTGTAATCTCAATTCTATTTGGAACCGATCTGTATTTTGTCAATGGGACAAAGATATTTGGATCATTTTGATCCACCCAGATCACCCCGAATATGGTCCAATCATGACAGGTCATTTTCATAATAAGTTTTATTTCGTTTTCTAAATGAGAAAACAAAATAAAAGAACGACTGGATCCGGGATCTATAAAAATTGGATTGGAATTGAAAACTTAGAAATTAGCGGGTTTTTAGTCTACGAATACTCAATTGACCAATTAAATCATCATAACGAAAATTAATATGAGAACTAATAATTAATTAAGAAAAATATAGAACTAATAATATAACCTATTTAATTATTGCTTAATATTCCGACTATATATATATGGCTCCCAATTCTCATCCACATTTAGTTCTTATTTAGTGCTATTTTATTTACTCGTCTATTACTATGATATACTAATATTATATAATATATTAATTATGAGGTTGGATAACGGTGAACTCTAATAATTATATATACTAAATTTTTAAGACTCACCCTGCCAACCCTTATTCATTCTAGTATGCAGATAGATTGCGAATATGGTCCAAGTAATTAATGCCCAAGTTTCTTTCGGATCCCAGCTTCAATAAGATCCCCATGCTTCATTGGCCCATATTGCTCCAGAAAGAGTACCTATGGTTGAAAGAGAAAAACCGAGACCAATTGCACGATAACTCCAATGATCCAATTGTTTAATCAATTTACATTTACGATAATTCGTTGATGAAAAATAAACAGTGTATTGCAAATCACTTTTTTGCTTTTCATGTGAATAAAAATTTTCATTGGGAAGAATGGATCGGGAAAAGAAATTGTCCATCGCCCCAAAAAGAACCTGTCTATTTACTCCGGACATAATCACTAGAAGAGCTATTGATGCTAGGGATCCACATAAAAGGGTTGCATAGCTGAACAATATCATACTTACATGCATCATTGACCAATGAGATTGTAGCGCGGGTACTAACATTCCGGATCGCTGCATTTCCTCCGGAAGACCTAAAGTAGCAAAACCATGAGTTAACATAGCACTTGGCGCGGTGATTGCACCTAACCACCGATCATCTCGACTCCGTACTTCTAGAACTATATGGAACACGGATGAACTCCAGGAAAGGAACATGAATGATTCATACAAATTACTCAACAGTAAATGTCCTGAATAAAGCCAACGAGTAATTAATAATCCCGTTGTACAAACAAAAGTAACTATCATGCCCTTTCCTCCTGAACTACTTAGTCCTTCAATTCGATAAACTAAGGTTCCCCAATAAATGAGAGTGACAACCAAAATGAGAGAAAAAGAGATGTGAGCCAATATATGTTCTAAAGTTATGAATATCATAATAAACTCGTTTATTCGTTTTATTCCCGAATGTGATCTATGATGGAAAGATAGGATTGATCCATTACAATGGAAATAGATTGAATAGATATTCTTACATAGGAAGAAGTGATGGATGAGATCTTCCTGGAAAAATACCGCCACTCGGATTTGAACCGAGATGCTCTCGCACTGCTTCCTAAGAGCAGCGTGTCTACCAATTTCACCATGGCGGCTTCGTAGGGACCATACTAGCTTATTTACACCAGATCGTCAACGTTATGGAACGTGTCTAGCAGAGGGAGTGATCTGTGAATATAATATAAGTCAAAATAAAATATAAGTTAGGGCATTAACATGAAAATTTGAATCAATTTTATTGTTGGTTGATAGTTATAACGGAGCATGGCGCAGCTGGGTAGCGTGCCATCTTGGGGTGATGGAGGTCGTGGGTTCAGATCCCGCTGCTCCGAAAGAGAATGGGAAATAGTCACATGCGTTATCGGACAAAGAATATCTGTCAATTTTCGCTTACGACGGGAAGAATCGGAGCAGCTAGATTCCAAACAATAAATGGTTATACCATCACTTTCTAATCTTTTTGATTGGATGGTTTGATTATATACATATCTAGAACGAAACTATGTTTCTGATCCATGATCTCCCATATGATTATTATCTTGTTGAACTTTCCAATTTTAGGGGAGACATCCAAATATATTGATAGCTCCCAATAATATTACATACAGGCTAATATTACCATCAGCCTAATATTACCATATATAGGTTGTTAATGAATGAATTGATCCTATTTTGAGGAGATGTAGAAGGGGGTTTCATAAATAGGATCAAATTTCACTAGATTAGTCATCTCTTTTTTAGTATCTCTGTCACAATAGTTTGGGCATTACACATTATAAATGATAGAGATACTAAGAAAGATGATTACTTTGAGTTATCCTAAAGGATTGAGCACTCCTTTCTATCCAACCATAAAGGAGGGAAAGAATGGGACCCAATAGGGAGATGAACCATTGGGAGGAGCAGAAACAGAAGAAGAATGAATCAATATAGCTGAAACTACGAATTAGTCATTATTCGTCATAGAGCAATAACGTGCATCTATTATGAAATGCACGAGCAATTCCATTATGAAATAATATCATCCCCATGCGTGATTCCATGGGTTCTGTGCCATTATTTATAGAAAATAATAAATTGTTTCGATCCTAGTTTCGGATCGGAATGGATGGATTGGTATGTTGATAAGATTACGCTACATTTACGGTAGCATAATGGTAATGCTGAAGTTCATTCGGGATCCCTACAAAAAAATTAGGAACTCTAATCCCTTTCCAGTAGGAAGGCGGAGCGGAATGGATAGAGGAATGGTTGAGAAATTCCCCATTTCTACAGATTGGCTGAAGGGAAGTACTGTAGTGAAACTAATTAATGACCGTGTCCCTTTCGTACGACCACCATTGGGAGTACCCGAAGAAAATGATTTTGCATCACTGTTCTCCGGGGTCCTGGAGGGTGGTGTCGTATATTCTACGGGTCATCCAAATCAATTGCTGTCAATTTTTATTCGGATGATCCAGAGGAATCATCATTGACTATGCAATAAAAACTTTTTGAATGACTGGTGGAGATAGATTTAGCTAAAGAAAAAGCTTTTATTGCGGCCCAATATGCTTTTCCCTTCCGAACATTTTTACGAATTTTTTTTTTTGATCTAGAAGTACGCTTCTTTGGAACTGCCATAAGAAACAATGGGGTTAATTCATATATTCTGATGTGAAAGACATCTTATGTATTTCATTTATTCATTTCTCTCGTAGATAGATAACTCTGCATATTCTTTATAAAAACATGTTGTAAATTGAATCAATCCATTCTCTCGACAAAAACATTAAAAATATAATGGAATCTACCAATTGAAATTGAAATTTCCATGATATATTATCATATATTTTATATGATATATTCATATAATGATCGATCTTCAAATTGAGATCTTTCTCATTATTTTCCAAATGAGTTTTGCTTGGTCCTTGATTCTCCGAGATCATCTCATCCTTCTTGTTCGTGTTCCTGCCATATCCTGAATTAAAACTAATGGGATCAAAATGCTCTATGAATCGATTGTAAGATCTTTTCAATTGGAAAGACAGGAAAAGATGTGGAAATATCAACCAATTTTTTAGTGAAAGGCTTTAAATATTCTTCCGGTGTTTCATTTCCAAGTTCCATAAAGTTATGTATAGGAAAGAGTTTCATCGAATAGAAATTTTTTTTCTCAATCATACTACTTTTATGATTGAAGGGATATATGAGGATCGATAATGTAAGTACTACTATACCTTTGACCAAAAAATATGGATTGCTTCTACGTAGATCGCGTAAAAGCAACGTACTGAGAATTCTAGGGTCAAAGAGCTTTATAAGGCGCTCCCGGTGTGAAAGGATTTGAATTAAAATCTCATCAAATTGGATTTGGTCCATGGATTGCATAGAAATTGATAACTTTGTATCTCTTCCAATTTGATTATCCAGGATCTTCTTTTTTTCATTTCTTTGTTACCCCCTCTCTCTCCTTTTTTTTCATCCCAATGAATAGAATATATAATATAATATTGATTAAATATAATTGGAAAGCTCATGCCAACCACTCGACTCACTACTAAGATATGATGATCAATATTTAATGAAATGGGCGGAAACCCTTTTGTTCCTTATGACAATTTGGATATCTTCCAATTGAAGATCTAGCTCCATTTTGGTCATTTCTTCTTTACTACCATGAAAAAGAGCTCACGTAAATGACACGAGCTCTCTGGAGTGAAGAGAGCTATAAGATGAAAAACAAAAATTTGTTTGATGGAAGGGCTTACATTAGGTTTAGGGATAATCAGGCTCGAACTGATGACTTCCACCATGTCAAGGTGACACTCTACCGCTGAGTTATATCCCTTCCCTACTCTCATCTGAAAGGAGAACTTACTTATTGATAATAAGTTATCAAGGGGTCGAGAGACTCAAAACAACTCACTATTTTCTCTCGAACAACTTGAAGACAGACCTTCCTTCTTTTCACACTACTACGAAAAGAAAAAAAAAAGGAGAAAAAAGATTGGAGCCTATGTAAATCCTATCGAAAGTAGTATTTCCTACTGATTCGAATCATAACACATGGTCCCGTAAAATCAGTAATATTTTATCTATCTTGATCAAGCAAGTTTGACATGAACATGAAAAATATTTTGTTCAGCATGTTTGATCCGATCTAGCACTAGTGTGTGCGGAAAGGACTCAATATTGTTTGGAAGAACAAGGAGAAAAAGATCGAGTAAAGATTATACAGAGATGATACGGATCAAATTGTTCTTCTTGCACTAAGGAGAAGACCCTATGCAACCAACCGTTAACTAATTTATATAAATAAATTGACATCCTACCGGAACATAATTTGTAACTAGCACTGCTATCCTCTCGTCTAGCTAGCAAATATTTACCCCGTGGATTGAAATACTTCTTGATCTGGATCGATGTAAGAGTACAACTACATTTCCGAAATCCATGTTGTCTCTTCGGAACAGGTTGACCCCTTCGCTCTCTCGTGGTACAATCCTCTTCCCGCTGAGCTCTCACTTTTCCACCGGTCCACAGAAACAAGATATAGGACTGATGCCAGCAGTTCATCATAGGAAAAAGGACTCACCGAGCCAGATAACTGACTAATCAGATCAAAAAGAACTTCCTTTTCCGTATACTCTCCCTGGCCAGCTATTCGTGGGACTTACGCAGTCGATCAGATCATATCTCAGATAGATAGGGATATATATCCCCCTCAACGTAGGTCATCGAAATGATCTTGGACAACCCCAACAAAAGCACGAAAGCCAGAATCTTTCATTAAATTGATTCCTGTTCAAACTCGAACAGTGTATAACCACATGGATAAGCTCACATTAACCAGTCAATTTCGAATCCAATTTGTGATTTGTAGGAATGATATATCGAGATATCAAGAAGGAATTAGCATGTAATAATGTCGATTCATACGACAGAGTATTTCTTCAGGCGCTGTACTTATAGGATGGGAATAGAGAAGGAAGAGGCAATCCCGAAGATTTTGTATAATCTTTTTTACCTAAAATAAAAAATAGGATTCATTAGTTTTTTATTAGAATACGAAAATGTGTTTGACTAAATTGGTTCCAGTTACTCTTTGAGACACAATGCATAAAGGAAGGGAATATGAAGATTCTCGAACAACGAAAATAATCCAACTTACTTCGAAAAAAAAAAAAAAAATTGAACGAGAAGCCGTATGAGGTGCAAATCTCATGTACGGTTTTGTAGAGTGACAGTGAAGAAAACTTATCTGTCAACTTTTCCACTATCACCCCAAAAAAACCAAACTCTGCCTTACGTAAAGTTGCCAGAGTACGATTAACCTCTGGATTTGAAATCACTGCTTATATACCTGGTATTGACCATAATTTACAAGAACATTCTGTAGTATTAGTAAGAGGAGGAAGGGTTAAAGATTTACCCGGTGTGAGATATCACATTGTTCGAGGAACCCTAGATGCTGCCGAATTAAAAGATCGTCAACAAGGGCGTTCTAGTGCGTTGTATATTCTTACTTATCTAATACTTGTATCATTTCATGATGATGCCATGTGAATTGCTAGGAACATGTTAAGTATATAGCTAACCTAATAACGAACGTTTTGTCAGAGGACTAGAGCAGGCTACCGTGGAAAAAAACGATCTTATTTTTCAGGAGATTTGGAACTATTATATGTCCAAGGTTTAATATCGAAATCATTTTCGAAGTTTTCCCTGATTGTTTCAACAGAAAATTAAAAATACCTTGACCTTTTTAGAACGGGTTCAAGTCAAATAGCAATGATTTAAAACACTTTTTTATACACTATTTTGTAAACCTAAGGACTTGATCGTATAGATATGTAAAATACAGGATTTCCAATCATAGCAAAAGAAAGAAAGGGAACGGATACTCAATCGAGAGTGAGTAAACAGAATTATATGCATAAATAA
Source organism: Pinus albicaulis (assembly GCA_034641835.2). Classification (NCBI taxonomy): domain Eukaryota; kingdom Viridiplantae; phylum Streptophyta; class Pinopsida; order Pinales; family Pinaceae; genus Pinus; species Pinus albicaulis. The sequence goes on along the minus strand of JAXQQM020080765.1, from coordinate 59,474 downwards.
TATATCTCATCTACGCAGATAGAATCATGTGGAAAGCCGTATTCGACGAAAGTCGTATGTACGGTTTGGAGGGAGATCTTTCATACCTTTAGAGATCCACCCTACAATATGGAGTCAAAAAGCCAAAATAAATGATTTTCAGCCTTTATGAAATATATTCTTAAACCTTTTTCACACTCATGTCACGGCGAAGTACTGCAGAAAAAAAACTGCAAAATCCGATCCTATTTATCATAATCGATTAGTTAACATGGTGGTTAACCGTATTCTGAAAAACGGAAAAAAATCATTGGCTTATCGAATTCTTTATCGAGCCATCAAAAATATTCAACAAAAGACGGAGAAAAATCCACTATCTGTACTACGCCAAGCAATACGTAGAGTAACTCCCAATGTAACAGTAAAAGCAAGACGTGTGGGTGGATCGACTTATCGAGTTCCCACTGAGATAAGATCAACCCAAGGAAAAGTACTTGCCATTCGTTGGTTATTAGGGGCATCTCGAAAACGTCTGGGTCGAAATATGAAATCCAAATTGAGTCACGAATTAATGGATGCTGCTAGAGGGAATGGCAATGCTATACGCAAAAAGGAAGAGACTCATAGAATGGCAGAAGCCAATAGAGCTTTTTCACATTTTCGTTAACTCATAAACAGGATCGAGATCTACCTATCTATATAGTGGATTTACATATTCTGATAAATTCGAAATTGATTCCCATTCAGATCGGGCAATATTTTTATTGGAACAAAAGAGAAAAAAGAAGAAGGAAAGAACTTGAATAATAGATAGATCTAAGTCCTCTTGGGGAGGCTTCCTTAAGGAAAAAGGGGATAGATTATGGAGGAATATTCGATCCTATTCATGAGGATTATGTAAATCTCCTAAAATTGGAAGTTAGAAACTGTTTCTACTCTTTCGGAGATTGAAATAAATTACTAATTTATGATCTAACATGTACAAAGTGAAAACTTCATTTTCAATTATACCCTGAGATCGTTTGAAATAGTTTCATTTGCTTTTATTCCATTCTGGCTTATGGTCTTTCTTGGCTATATGGTCTCTCCAGTGGAAAGATTGAGCTGAGCTTCAAGAAATAGTAAATGATCTTATAGATACACAAATGTATCACTCTCCAGGAATTTGGATTGCGCTTATATCCATAACTGTAGGAATTGGATCCGAACTTTTTCCAGTCTCTTTTAATCAATGGACCCATTATGAAGAAGTGCAATTCATTTTACAAATTATTACCTCTCTAATAAAATAGAGTGAATAGATATCCATCTTTCTTTTTTAGAAATGTTTCTATCTCTAAAAACTCTATGGACATGTGGAAAAGAGAAAGAAAAGGACTGTTACCCCTACCTCCACTCGGACCAATACATCACTTTTACCGAAAAAAAAAATTTAATTTTTTTTTTTTCGGTAAAATCACAATTAGGGTAAAGCAAGGTCAGAAACAACTAATATCTTTGAATGAACAAAGATATTTTAGGGATTGGTAATACTTTCTATTGATTCAATAGATTTGGTCTTATACATACGCGAGGAAGGTAATAAAAAAGGAATCAATTTATTATTTTCTTCCTTCTTTATCACTTAGGAACCGCGCGAGGTTCGAGTCCCATGCACGGTTCTGAATGAGAGAAAGGAGTGAGGGGTCCTATTTTCGAAAACTCTATCATTCCAGTCGTTGCTTTTCTTTCGTTCCAAAATTGCTGCTCCAGCCGCTAAACGCATAGCAATGGATATATATGCACATATAGAATGGATAGGATCCTTGACATATTGTTATTTTGTACCATATTCAATTTTTTAGGTTTCTATTGAATTGAAAAAGAAAGGATGTTCAGTCGTCTTCTTTATGTATATGAAATCTCCTTCCGATAATGAAAATAAAAATAAAATTGGATGATATATGATGAACCTATATGACCAATCTATATCAATACTTGAATACGCTATCTATAACATATATTCTATATTCATAGAGCAGAATATTTTTTCATATATATATATGCATGGAATAGAATTCACTTTTGGGATGCCTTGATGGTGAAATGGTAGACACGCGAGACTCAAAATCTCGTGCTTAAGAGCGTGGAGGTTCGAGTCCTCTTCAAGGCATAATATTGCTCATGCTTATTGAATGAGTAATTCAATGGCAAATCTCGTACGAGAGTCTCTCAACATATTGGGATATATTCTCTGTTTATACGAGGTATTCCGACGATTACCTACAAGTTAACGCTGTTGGAATAGGACAATGGATCACAGGTAGGATCAGATCTTCTCTACCTAATGAGGAGTCCATTCCGAATCCACCCTCGTATTATAAGGTATATTTGATTAAGGCCACAGATTGAGAAGATCGATACATAGATTGACCATATACCACCTCTCTCAAGATCTTGCAAGATCCACGAATTACGACCGAACCTCAACAATTATATCCATGTCGGATCCTGTGACTCTATCCTTTCCTCTCTTCCGAATAGTGTGGGAAAAAAGAATGCTAGAACCAAAATAGAGGAAATAAGGAGTAAGTATAGTCTAGTAGAGAATATCTCTCTCATTAAGTTCAAGAAAATTGGCTTGTCTTTACTATGCTTACTCTTACATGGTCGAAATCTCGGAGTGAGGAACCTATCTTCAAATTAAAGATCTATCAAGTCTTTTTTTTTTCCTCCAACATACTTACTATATTTGTACAATACCAAGAAAGGATTCATTATAGGATCTTAAATTGGAGCATATATAGAACAGAACCTCTCATTGATTCCCACGACCCTACTGCCCGGTCAATTTTCTTTTACTTCATTCCAGATTCTCCCAGCTGATATCAAATCTTAATCCTGCTGTATAAATTGAGTGTTCAATTTCATTCGGAAAAAGACATTCCTTCTCCAACAATGTCTTTGTAATTTGATCCAATAACACTCTGTTAGATAGGAACAGATTTGATAAATATTGATACCTCTCGAATAGAGTATTATAAAGAAAAGATTCATTAGATAATAAACTATTGGTTCCGAGCCATCTTTTTTGGCGATGAATTAACGATTGGAAGCGGTCAACCCTTTCTCTCGAATTTTCGATCAACCAACATTTATATAAATATGGAGAAGAATATGGCTGTATACGTTCCAAGTGGATACCAATTTCTCGAATGTGTTTGAAATGCTCGATATGTCTATGTCTAAGAGACAATGGTTTCCACGAATTCATGATCAAACCCGGATTGATCCCGTATTTTGAATCATATCTATGAAAAGCACTTTGGAAACTTTGTTTAGGGAAAAAATTAGGTTTTGCTGGTAATCTCCTTGAACCATAAGTAATATAAAGCCTTTTCAGCAGTTCTTCGTCTGCGAAAAATTCTCGGCGTGAAAACACAGGGCGCTGCTCTTGAAATAGGAAGGGATCCCAAAGAAATCGTTTTCCTCGATAGAACGTGGGTTTCTCCGAGGATTTATATTGCCTCGGATATTGTCTAGCAAATTTCGATCTTTCTATCTGCGCTTTTTTCTTCGATCCGAACCGATACGAAGATCCCAATGAATTGGGTGTTTTTGTATGATCGAATCGATTACTGCGAAGAAAACCAAGACGCCAGGTCCTAGGAGTCCAAACTACGCTCTTTATTAATTCTTCATCCATATCCATATCCCTATACATTTTTTTTGTGGCGAGAGTAAACTTCAATTCATATTCTTTCAGAAATCGTATCATATGATTATTTCTCATTTTGGGTTGAGGAACAAATGTGATTTGATCCTTATCGAACTTACTCTGATCCTTATCGGACTTACCCTGACATATTCCTAACCTAGAAAATGGAAACTCCACCAGAATACTTTCTAAAAGACTAGAAGCTAGATCAAGATCATGCTCAGCGAATTTATCGAGAGGAATCCAATTCTCTCTATTTCGTTCCGATATAGACCAAGAATCTCGAGCCGCTGATCCGGCCAAGCAACCTAAATATGGGGAAGTATGGTCAATTCCTTCATAGTTGTTTCGGCAATCGAAGGTTCTAAATACCATTCGGACAAATAACAAAACCTTTTCTTCCATAATTCCTTTTTGGTAGATAGAGGATTCATGGGAGAATTCCTTCCAAGCGTATTTTGTATAACAGCCTTTCCTACTTTGTAGATAAGTCTTTCGTCATTTTGACCGGATCCAACCTGATTATCCATAGATTGAAGATGACAAAATTGACTATAAATAGCGTATCGAATTGTATTAGTGTCTATAACTGATTTCTTTCGGGTAATACTAGTTATTAAGGCTTCATTGGCCAGTGCTGCTAGATCTCGTGCATCAGAATCTATGGTTATAGATCCAAATTCATCGGGACAGGATACCTCTTTTTCCGAGTATAATCCCTCGCTACATAAAAGAATAGGAAATTCCCTTTGTCGCTGTGGGATAACAAGCATTCGAATATTGATCGAGCTATCTAATCGATTTGGAGCTATTAGAGCTGGATCCACTCTTTGGGGGATATGAGTCGAAGCAATAAAAAGAATATTTCTAATAGAATCTTTCTCACCACCCCTAGAAATATAGTTCAATAACAAACCAAGGAAAGAGTCAGTGAAGCCTAAACCAAATAAATGGGTAATTGTGTCATTGACATTCAGTTCATGAATGTTTGGAATCCATATTATACAAGGAGACATTCTTTTCGCCAATTCGAAGGTAATATGGAAATGGTCTATTGTGTCTCTCCAAAAAGTATTAAACTCAGTAGGAATACGTCCAGGATCAGGGTAATATAAAACTTACCATACAAGAGCTTCTTCAGAGATATTCTTATTAAAGGAACATATGAGTCTGCTGCTAGACTTTTGATCAAATAGGATCGGCCAGTTCCCATAGGACCTATAAGTAAAATCCCTTTGGAAAATAATGGTCCTGAGTGGAATGAGAAAGGCATTTTGGGGTTGGGTTGACACAATATTTGTGAAGAGGTAATCTTCTGATAAAAAGCAAGGAATATCCGGTTTTCTGCTAAACAAAACGGATTTAACTCGTAATTCATTAGACCTTTTTGATAAGTGTGGACCAAATATCGTAAGTGAATAAGCCCCGGCTGTCCAGTGATTTGATCTCCAAATTCCTTCTTGAGGAAAATATGACTTACAGTCATATTTGATTCAAATTGAGAAAGGTTTTTTTCCGTCATTAGAAACTGAACTAGTATTTCCATCTCTTTTTCGGAGATATCCATGCTAGAGCACAATCCGTTCAACTCTCTTATTATAGTTATAAGCAAATTGAGCTTTCTATTCTTCCTCTTCCTCTTCGTAGAAGGAAGACTTTCTATGTCCATATAATAGAGAAGGTAATTATACACGGGAGGATTTATCAGTTTTTGCAACTCTATCACGTATGATGGATCCTCTAAATACTGGATGAGTTCAAAGTCTATCTTTAAATTGATAAAGGCGGAATAAATCACTTTAAAATATCGAAGAATAGAACACGTAAGAACGAAAAAAGGGATAAGAATCCCATATTCATACCTCCGAGCATTTAGTAATCTCAGATGTGTCCATTCTCGATCACTAGTTTCCTCTATGAAACAATCCTCGCAGGAAGATAAAAAATTATTAATAAGAGTCGTTCTGAATCTAAAATTCAAAAGATTGGTTAGATTAGTTCTCAATTTCCATTTGATAGGTTCCCATAATGGATGAGAAAGTTCCCACAATATATTCCATTTAAGCATAATATTATGCTTAATATCTTGCAAAATAGAAACAAATGGATTACTGCCATGTAGTAATATTTCTGGAAGAGTATATAAAAGCATATTTTCAAGATATTTACACCATGCAGAGGTAAAAAACCATGGCATATATGTTTTGAACAAATCCCATTTTGACAAAATACTATCTATTTGAGAGATCCTATACATCTCCTGTTTTTTAGCAGGTTCATTAAAATGCGGTGATGGTTTAATTTTCTGTTCCTCTTTAGATGAATTAGAAAGGGTACTCCTCCCATCTATGCCCTCGTTTCCAATTATGTTTTTGAAACTTTTGGTTACAAACCAATCTTGAATACGATGAAACATTTCCTGGTTCTTATTGGAAAAGATTTCGGATAGTGAATCATCTTGATAAGATCGAGTTTGAATAAGACCCACGTTTGAACTGAAACCCCTTTTAAGGCATTTATCCAAGTTGTTTTCTTCTGAATCGGATCTATTGAAAAAAGGTTGGCAAAAAGTTTTTTCTAAATTGACTATTTGTTCTTTTATTAAAGGCGTTGTAGAAATCTCTTCGATCGAGGAAATATATCTCTTGTCACGAACGAATGGATTCAATTGAGTTAGTAAATTGAAGGATCTGTACAAATCATAGATTAATACAAACGGTTGTTCACCACTTCGTTTTCGTTGTAAATATTTAGGTTAGAATATGTTAGATACTTGTGACTTGATCAAAGAAATAGTCTCTTTTTCCGAGTGAACGGGTCCTATTTCACCAATGAGCAAGGAAGATATGTTGTTGTGGATGAGCAAAAGATTGAAGAATTGTCCATATGTAAGATTCTTCCTTTTTATATAAATCCTTTTCATATCAGAAGGTAATCTCTTCCTATAATTTGGCCGAGGATGATGCAAATAATCAAAAAATTGGAGCGTATTTGCTCCGTGAAAAGAAGCTCTCAATGAGCTCTGATCAGATAGTTTCACAGGATTCAACCAATTTTCTCGATCGTTGGATATCGTCGAAAAATCAGTGTTATCAAACGATTCCATGCGATCCTTTTCATTATAAAAGAAGTCAATAATCGATGGATTAATCGGTATATCATTCGGAACAAATGGTGCAATTGTTCCTTCATCAATCAATAATTTCGATCTTTGTGAAAGATTATGGTCATCCAAAAGAAAAAGAAAGGGTTTTAATTTTTTTAAATGAACGATTATAGTACCCATTAGATCCAACAAGTCATTTATATCTAAGTTATTTTTCTTTAATAGTTGAGGATCAATACTTTTGAGCTTATTCAAGTGAGAATCCAAAATAGAAATGACAATATCGAACTTAGAATTTTAGTTCGATATGATATCGAAGTTCGAGTTTAATATCTTTACAGTATGTTGAAAAAACTGAAAATAATCTTTCCAACCAATTTTGTTTCGATTAGTATTAGTACATGATTCAATTAGATCGAACACTCTTTGAAAATAGTTTTTTTTATATAAAAAATGTTTCAAATATTTCATAAAGTATTCGGTCTGATGGGACCATTTGTACACATTCAAATTCCGATTTATATTTTTATCCGTTCGAATAATAGAACGGTTCAACCATTCTCTCTGAATTTTTTTCCAACTTGATGAATGCCGGTCAATTGTATATTTCGTTACATTATTCAAATTTTCATTTTCTATCCAATTTGTTCGAATTTGATTCTTTAAATTGTGACTGAACCTATTTATAAAATAGAATCTATTGAATAGATTTTTCCGAATACCTGGCAATTTTATACCGAATTGATTCATACCAACTCAAAGCTTCAGTTCTATAATTGTTAAAGGGAGTTCCTATCTCTAAGCGATTTTTGGAATCGATTTGGCTCAATTGTTTGTCGATTATTTGATCTAAATAATCATCCGCTTTATCAATAATATTGAGTAGGACCCATAAAGATTGATTCTTCAATTTTTCTCTGTGGTTGAAGATCCGTTCCGATCTCAACGATCCATTCTTGTTGAGTTCATATAATGGATTCATGTAATAATAAATATTACAAGAAATTTGATCATGAACCTGACTAGGCTTAGTTATTGATAGAGTGAATTGATCTGTCATTTCCAGAACAATTTTTTTTGTTTTCGATCGAAAATTGTTGTGCAATATGTTAAGAATATTCCATCCGGGATCTGATGGAATAGCATAATTTGAGGAAGAATTTTCAATTTCAAAATATGTTTTGATCTTCCATAGATCAACTATCCTATTCATTAATGAATAGGATTTTGAATCCCTTAAATATTGGGGAAAAACATTTTGTTGTCTTTTCAATAACCTTTTGGATAAGTTGAAATCCTCAATGGGCTTTTTAGTAGCACTAGGACCACCCATACACGGTTCATCCATTGGCCATATGTAAAAAAAGAATAACGAATTGATTTTGTAAAATTTTCAATGAATCTTTTCCTTTCCAAAGGAAAGGAATTCTCTTCTGTATATCTTTGATCTTCTGTAAATAATTCTTTCGCCCAAGAAATTGGATAATATTCTGATAAACACTTTGAGGACAAACCCGATTCTATTTCTATTTTTGTTTGTTCTCTTTCAATAAATGAATCTTCACAAAGATCTTTTTCAGGTTCCCAATACTCATTTTCGGTTGAATTAAGAGTCGAGTCGATCTTCAAATTGAGATCTTTCTCATTATTTTCCAAATGAGTTTTGCTCGGACCTTGATTCTCCGAGATCATCTCATCCTTCTTGTTCGTGTTCCTGCCATATCCTGAATTAAAACTAATGGGATCAAAATGCTCTATGAATCGATTGTAAGATCTTTTCAATTGGAAAGACAGGAAAAGATGTGGAAATATCAACCAATTTTTAGTGAAAGGCTTTAAACATTCTTCCGGTGTTTCATTTCCAAGTTCCATAAAGTTATGTATAGGAAAGAGTTTCATCGAATAGAAATTTTTTTTCTCAATCATACTACTTTTATGATTGAAGTGATATAGGAGGATCGATAATGTAAGTACTACTATACCTTTGACCAAAAAATATGGATTGCTTCTACGTAGATCGCGTAAAAGCAACGTACTGAGAATTCTAGGGTCAAAGAGCTTTATAAGGCGCTCCCGGTGTGAAAGGATTTGAATTAAAAATCTCATCCAATTGGATTTGGTCCATGGATTGCATAGAAATTGATAACTTTGTATCTCTTCCAATTTGATTATCCAGGATCTTCTTTTTTTCATTTCTTTGTTACCCCCTCTCTCTCCTTTTTTTTTTTCATCCCAATGAATAGAATATATAATATAATATTGATTAAATATAATTGGAAAGCTCGTGTCAACCAACCAATACCCTTATACCACTGGATATAATTTATTTCAATGAAATATGAAAATGACAACGAATCGGATCCAGCCCGATTTTTTTTATCTTCTTTTATGGGCGAACGACGGGAATTGAACCCGCGCGTGGTGGATTCACAATCCACTGCCTTGGTCCACTTGGCTACGTCCGGCCCGGAAAAACAAGCCAATTTATCTATCTACAGTCATTTCTCCCAAGAAGAAAAAACGAGCTAACGTTTGTTCGTATGTGGGTCGGCGACTCTGATAGGGGATCAAAGCAAGATCGATGACTAACTCCCAACTCTCGAACAAGTTGTTCGGCTTATTATCAAAATGAAATGTTATTTGAATGTCTATTGATAATATTTGACATGAATCAAGTATGAGAGAAAGAATGTAAATGGGTCCCGATCCCGAACTAACCCATTTTAGATCTGAGTCTATACTTATATTATAGAATGAGTATGTTGATGATCTTTATCCAGCATCCATGGCTGAATGGTTAAAGCGCCCAACTCATAATTGGCGAACTCGCGGGTTCAATTCCTGCTGGATGCAGGGGAACTGCACACATCCATTATTGATGGAATGGGGGAAGAAGTATGAAGAATAACAACAAACAATTGAAGCATACCAAGCCTTTCATTTTATTGAAAGGCTTGGTATGCTTCAATTAAGCAATACACGATAACAATCCATCAGAGTATTATCCGCCTATTGAAATAGATTCAATAGCGGCTAGATCCAGAGGAAAGTTGTGAGCATTACGTTCGTGCATAACTTCCATACCTAGGTTAGCACGATTAATGATATCAGCCCAAGTGTTAATTACACGGCCTTGACTGTCAACTACAGATTGGTTGGAATTGAATCCATTTAGGTTGAAAGCCATAGTGCTTATGCCTAGAGCGGTAAACCAGATACCTGCTACGGGCCAAGCAGCTAAGAAGAAATGTAAAGAACGGGAGTTGTTGAAACTAGCATATTGGAAGATCAATCGGCCGAAATAACCGTGAGCAGCCACAATATTGTATGTTTCTTCCTCCTGACCAAATTTGTAACCTGCATTTGCGGACTGATTCTCAGTAGTTTCCCTGATCAAACTGGAAGTTACCAAAGAACCATGCATAGCACTGAATAGAGAGCCGCCGAATACGCCAGCTACACCCAACATGTGGAATGGATGCACAAGGATATTGTGCTCAGCCTGGAATACAATCATGAAATTGAAAGTACCAGAGATTCCTAGAGGCATACCGTCAGAGAAACTCCCTTGACCAATAGGGTAGATCAAGAAAACGGCAGTAGCAGCTGCAACAGGAGCTGAGTATGCAACAGCAATCCAAGGACGGATACCTAGACGGAAGCTAAGCTCCCACTCACGACCCATATAGCAAGCTACACCAAGTAGGAAGTGTAGAACGATTAGCTCGTAAGGACCCCCGTTGTATAGCCATTCATCGACGGAAGCTGCTTCCCAGATTGGATAGGAGTGCAATCCGATAGCTGCAGAGGTAGGAATAATAGCACCGGAGATAATATTGCTTCCATAAAGAAGAGAACCGGAAACAGGTTCACGAATACCATCAATATCTACCGGAGGAGCTGCGATGAAAGCAATAATGAATACAGAGGTTGCGGTCAATAGGGTAGGGATCATCAAGACACCGAACCATCCAATGTAAAGACGGTTTTCAGTGTTAGTGATCCAGTCGCAGAAGCGACTCCAGAAATTTGCGCTTTCGCGTCTTTCTATAATTGCGGTCATGGTCAGAACTTCGTTTATAAAATCATCAGAGGCTCCCAAGCATAAGGCTTGTTATTTTACAGTATAATATGATCCATGTATCAATGTCAACCAATATCTGGGATGGAATTTCAATATCTATCTCAACGGGATAGATACTGATCTATACTATATGGATAGAATATAGAGTCTATCTCAAATACCTCTATATTCTATCCATATATTCCACACTCTATAGATCTATCTGTGATTAGATACTCCATAAAATTATTTATTACTGGTTCCAGGAATGGTATATAAATTGGAATGAGAACAGATATGAAAAAAACTTGATTAGATCCAGAACCAGAATAAGTGGACAGAGGTACCTATCAGAAATTTGATCCGGGTTGCCCGGGACTCGAACCCGGAGCTCGTCGGATGGAGTGGATGATCTGCTCCTTCAGTATCAGTAAGAGCGAGAAATCTCTCCCCAAACCGTGCTTTCAATTCTCATTGCACACGGCTTTCCCCATGTAATGTATCTATTTCCTAATCATTTTAGTTCTCGGATAGAAAAAGAAAAATGATTCTGAATCGAGGCAATTACTCAAAGAGCATTTCATTGATCAAATAAGTTTTCTATTTTAAGATCCTGTATCTTTTGCCAGGAATTAACTAGGGGATTTATCTGGGGAATATCTGAATGCCAAATTCTTTCTCTCTGCGAACGGGCCGCCGCTTTTGACGAAAAAGGCAGAGAATCAAATTCTCGTTCTTTTGAAAACGATTTTTGAAAGAGTTCTGGACCTAATTCCTTCCGAACTACACGTATCGTACTTTATGTTTACAGGCTAAAGTTTTAGCACATGATAATGAAAGTATATACTTTATACGATATAAACCATCTCGACCAAAGGATCCACTGTAGTAATGAAAAAGATTTCTCCAAATCTGATCAAATCGATTGAGGATATCATCATCTGTTAGATTGGTCCAAGACAATTTACTAATTGGCCGTCCTGATACGTCACAGAATTTTTCTCTAGCCAATAATCCAAGTATTGGTACAATCGGAACTATTGGATCAAATTCATTGGTAATAAGATCGGCGATGAATAACTCATCTAGCATTTTTGTTCTGACAAAAAGAGGGTTCATCCGAACCCTCAGAAAATAACCTGGAGAAGAAGAACAATTCTTGGATAATTGATGAGAACAGACCCTATACGGTTCGGACCAAAGGTGGAAATAACATTGCCGAAAAAGTAGAAGATAATATCTACATTTTTTCACTAGGAGATGAGTACCTTTTATAGCTATAATAGATCTTTCACCATATCTACATAGTTAATTTTAGGATCCTTCAACAACCAGATACTTTTCAGTGAATTTCGACGAGAAAATATGATAATATGTTTTATCTTTCGATGAAAATGAGTTCGCTGAGGGAAAGGTCAATGAGACAACGATCGTGAATGAGAGGATCGTTTAAGAAGGGAAAATAAAATGGATTCGCATTCATAGACATAATAATTCCACAGGAACAGGAAGAATCTCGTATTTACTCTTGGGACGACAATAATTGATCTTTGTAAATTCTCTGGAATATTTCGATATTCATAGAGAACAGAGCGTAATGGGTGCAAGGAGGGAGCATCTCGGATCAAGCGACGAAAGGTTCGAACCAAAATTTCCGGATGAATAGAATAGGGTATTCGTGCATCTGATATATAATTTGAATGTGGGAATTTATCCTCCAAGAAGGGAAATATTGAATGGATCGACCGGAAACTCTTCCATTCATTCATCCCTTCCACAGAATATTTTGACCGTATAGAGAACGGAACTTCCAGGACCAATGTAAGTCCTTCTAGTACCGATTCAGAATAGGAACTCTTCTTGCAATCAGCTAATGGATTTGGAGCGCAATTCACGAATAAAACAATTGAATGATTTTGTTGACGTATTTGACTAATCAAACGTTTTACAGTTAGGAAACTGAATTGATCATTGGAACTTAAATGTTCCATCGGTTCGGAAGAACTTGATCCATCCAAATAATGATCATGTGAAATTGCGTAAAGATCTTCCTGAAAAAAGAGTGGATATAAAAAGCATTGTTGCCGAGAGTTATCTTCCTTTCCGTATCTATGGAATTCATCCATTTCCAAACCTCAGCTAAGGCCCTCGTTCATGAGAATAACCTCTTCATTTCTGAGAAAATACATGGTGCGATCTAGTCGGAACAAGATAGGAAAAAAGAGATATATCCAAATATAAGGATTCTATCTTCTATAGATTTACTACCCAAGGATCTCATTCGTCATGAGGAAGAACAAAATTTTTTTTATCCTGGCAACCAATCGCTCTCCTGACTCATGGAATAAATAAACCTGGTCAGTACACTATTTATCTTACACATCTGTACTCGAGTACTTAGGACTCATTGTGAGTGTATAAATCCCGGATCTACTCAGGGAAAACCTCCCGATATCAGGTACTAAACTGCTCTTAACTTCTGATCAGTAAAGGGAATTCCTCGCTCGTTAAATTGGAACGAGGAACAGAAGCTCATTTCTCTGGGTCTACTTATGATTCAAGTCATATAGCTTTCTCCATTGACTCATTCGACTTAACCGCGAATTGATGAAATCCTATTCACTATTATCACATTTGATCCGAAAGGATGAGCATATTATACATCCATCCAGGTATATAATAGACATTTTCCACCCATTTGATTCCTTGAATCAGATCCGGTCCTGATCGAATACAATCAGGTATCCGAGAAATAATATCAGGTATCATAAAGATCATATGTTGGAACGACATGCTTTTTTTCCGTTCATTAGGATCAGTCGTAGTCTTCCGAACTTTACCGATGGTATCGACGAGTTTTCTACTTCATTCAAATGTGTAAAAGATCTTAGTCGCACTTAAAAGCCGAGTACTCTACCATTGAGTTAGCAACCCAGATTGCGAATAGATATTGAGTATATATACGATCGAAGTGGAATGCGAGGTTACTCAATATGAACCGGTAAATAGAATCCTACCAATCTAATTGATGAACGGGAGGGATCAAAAACCTATGTGAATGACCAAATAATTCACTCGTCAGTTCATATATGGATATGTATAGTTTTGATCCACCATTCCAGAATAAAGTAATCTAGGTTATGAATAAATGTTCCATCGACAGAATTATCATGATTGGATAGAATCACTGATAAATGATGAACCTAAGATATCTATTTCTATTGTGAATGGACGAATTATATCGACACAATACACTATTGTCAATCCAGAATAAGAGATAAATGAATTGTTGGATTGTCGCTGTATTGGGACGAGATGTTAGATACATCGATAGAAAATCCTAGGCTTTAACAATAGAACGATTCAAATATTCGTCATCTTTGTATGGAATCACGTGGAAACAAGATTGACTTGGAGAGTATATAAGAAAATAAGAATAATTTTGAGCCAAGGGCACTTGATCCGAATATGAAATGATGTCATAATCCATATTCACAAAACCAATTATGTAAATTACCACATCGTTTCAGACGATGTTTTGAAGATCCCTCCCTGATCTCGAATCATGATCGAGACGTGATTATGAATAGTCATTAACTCAATTGATATGATAGGAATAGGTATCGAATTGGATCCTCTCTTTTTGTATAGAATACACTCAATGTAATCAATTAATTGATATTGATTAGGTACTTAACTTAATGCTTCTTTAGCTGCGTGCATTACCTCGACAGTAACGTTCAAAAGGACCTTTCGTCGTGCAAATTTTTCTGTATTTATCTTTACTTCGTCTCTTACAAAACGGGGGATTTTACCCAATTCTTGCCGACTTTCAGGATCCCAAATTTGACTAATATCCGTGGATAATGATTTAGTCATTATTTCCTTCGTATCATGACCACAAAAAATCTCTAGAAGATGATCCTCCATACCCAGAGCGAATGAGTTATAAACTAGATCAGCTATTTGATTAGTACCTTCGTCACCCAGGAAGGGTCGATATCCCAAGGAAAAATTTTGGATATGAGCTGGTGCGGAAATAACTCCACAGGGAATCTCAAGACGTTTACCAATATGACGTTCCATTTGAGTACCAAATATTGCAGAGGGTTCCACGCGAGCGACAATATCTCCTACTTCAGCATGATCATCTGTGATGATCATCTCATCACAAAAATCTTTAATTTGCTCTTTGAACCATTCTGCATCATGTTTACAATAAGTACCTGTACAACTCACACGAATTCCCATCTCTCTAGCAAGTATCTTAGTAATTGAAGCAGCATGAGTTGCATCACCAAAAACGACTGTTTCTTTCCCCGTAAAGTTCCGACAATCGATAGATCTTGAGAACCAAGCAGCTTGGGAAACGAATCGAGTTTGTCCATCGATATAGGATTCGTAATCAACCCTTTTGCTCGATAAAATAGGAGCCGCCAAGATATCAAGAGATTTCTTTATCTGTCGGATGCACTCGGCCATATCCACAGCTCCCATAGGAGTTGTAGATACATAAGGCATTCCAAATTCCTTATTCAAATACATCGCTGTCATTAAGCCCACTTCACGATAAGGAATTAAATTGAACCGAGCTTTTGGTAAATTTTTTGGATCCTCTACAGATCCTCCTTCAGGAATTATTTGATTAATTCCGATGTCCAGATCTTTTAATAAACGTCTCAACTCACGACAATCGTGTCGATTATGAAAACCCAGAGTAAGAATCCCAATTATATTTACAGAAGGTGCATCTGTTACGAATTGATCCAATGTATGGGATTATCCAAATAATATCGAACTACCTGTTCCAAAGTTCTATCCGCTGCCTGAATTTCATTCACTTGATAATGATCCACATCCGCAAAAATGACGTTGCAATCGGAGATTATGGATGCTCTATCCACAAAGTTTTTTAAATCCTCTTGCAAGATACTAGAGGTACACGTAGGCGTTAATATGATAAGATCGGGACTTTCCTCCTTATCTTTTCGAAGAATATTATCCACAACTCTTTTTCGAGATCCACGTGCTAGTACGTGACGATCTACTATACTAGCAGTTGCAGGAGTAAAATTTCTTTCCCGTTCTAACATAGAACGCATTACATTAAAATAATCATCTCCTAGAGGAGCATGCATAATGGCATGGATATTTTTGAATGAACTAGCTACTCGTAGAGTTCCAATATGAGCAGGACCAGCATACATCCAATGGGCTAATTTCATAAATTGAACCTTATCTCAAATTGATCCGTATTCCCATCTTGCACCACAGAGATATCCCTTTATCTCTTCCCTATTGTAATAACATTCCCTTCTGATAAGTTAAGTATGGTGAAATTATGAGAAAAATAAAAACAAAAATTCCATTGGATTTACCCTTTACGAAAGAAAAAAGGGAAGAGCGAGGGAAGGGAAAACAGGAACCAATGAAATAAGTCTGGGACGGAAGGATTCGAACCTCTGAATAACAGGATCAAAACCTGCTGCCTTACCGCTTGGCCACGCCCCATTCCCATCCTATTTCCCTATTCATATGCTAATGAATACTTATATCAAATTTTTTGTCAACCCATTAGGATACAAGATTAATTAGATCAGATCCCAATTGGGCAAAAAAATTTTGTGGATATTTCAACAAAATAGGTTATTGATGGAATTGGACATAATAGGAAAAACAGAAAAAGGGACAAGAATATTCATTCATTGATCATTTTCTATTAGATTGGGTAAAATATTGTATGTATGAAAGAATCATCCCCTCCAACCCCAAGTCCGGTCAAACTTGCCGAAGAGCTTCGATCGATTCGATCAATCAAAGACTTTTCTGGCTTTACCCCCCCCTAATTTTTATTGGAGAAGAAAAATGCCAGTTATGTTCAATATTTGTCTAGATGATGCCTTTATTCATTCAAATAATCCTTTTTTTGGAAAATTACCTGAGGCTTATGCAATTTTTGATCCAATTGTCGATGTAATGCCAATTATTCCTGTTCTCTCTTTTCTCTTAGCCTTTGTTTGGCAAGCTGCTGTAAGTTTTCGATAAAAAGTATCTTTTTTTTTTCTTTTTCAAGTTTTTGGATCGCTGTCATTGATCTAATTTATGTATAACTCTTTCCATTTTTTTGTGACAGAAGTTCTATCCTTGTTCCACCCGACGATACCAGATTCAGATACCTTATCTGCTCCCGGATAAAAACTTTTGCACTAACCTTCATCAATTCCTTCCGATCCCACCGCTCACTTCGGATCGAGCTATTGGGTCACGTATTGATACGATCGATACCAATGACATATTTTCATAAATATTCGATAAATATCTGGTTGATCCAAAAAATAAGAGGGAAAAAAGACCATTTGGAAAACAAAGAGAAAATTTCTCTTCGTCTTTCAAATTTATTTTCACGCGTGATTCGAAGAAATAATTTCGTGATTTGTAACAATCATACTATTGTTTGGTATTCAAGTATCCATATATGGTACAAAGATTGATGATCTATTCTGTTGTACTTATAATAAGGATTCCAGAGATTACATAATGCTTACTCTTAAGCTGTTCGTTTATGCAGTAGTGGTATTTTTCATTTCTCTTTTTATCTTTGGATTTCTATCGAACGATCTAGGACGTAATCTCGGACGTAAAGAATAGTGAAAAAAGTCTCCAGGTTAATGGGTCTTTTCCGTTCCGTAGAAAGATTTGGGGTTATTCGTTTTCAGGATCAATAGTGTACGAATGGAGAGAGAGGGATGCGAACCGTCGGTACGGATGATCCGTACTACGGATTAGCAATCCGCCGCTTTAATCCGCTCTGCCATCTCTCCAAGATGGAAGAGTTCATGTGTAACAAAATGAATGGTGGAGTAAAGGTGTATACCATAGTATGTACAGATTGTATCGGAAATATAATGAATATTGCAATTATTTAGTGGAATAAAGAACAATCTAGTCAATCGTATTGCTCATTTCGTTCAAAATAGTTATTTCTTTTCCTCTCTTTTTTCTGACCTGCTTGACCTGGCCATCGCCCAGGCCAAGCAGGTCAGAAAAATCATTCATACAGTGCTTGACCTAATTTGAGAGCTAGAATACTTGCTGTAAAGGCAAGAAAAAAAGCTATCAAAAATTGAACCTCTATTATCATCTCTTCATTCCCTCCCCAATCAGTTTGAATAAATGCGTTAGATGGATTAGTCCATTTATCCCTCTCCAGTATAAATTTTTATTATCTAGATATTGAAGGGTTCTCTATCTAAAGATATTAGATTATTGTAAAGATATTAGATTATTGTAAAGATATTAGTTGCTCAAGGCCATAATAGGTTCCTGATCGAACCTACACAAATGGGTAGGAGTCCGAAGAAGACGAAATAGAAGAAAAGTGATTGATACCGACAACATTTTATTCATACATCCAGTCGATGGAGGGTGAAAGAAAACCAAATGGATCTAGAAGTTATTGCGCAACTCACTGTTCCGACTCTGATGGTTGTATCGGGCCCTTTAGTTATTGTTTTATCAGCAATTCGCAAAGGTAATCTATAATTACATGAATCTCCATCTCCGGAGATTCATGTAATTATGAAAACGAGGTAATGATTGATAGAAATTTTCAATAGAGGTTGATTGATAACTCCTCATCTTCCTATTGGTTGGACAAAAGATCGATCTGTATGTTACAATCAGATCGTTGCGGGTATAGTTTAGTGGTAAAAGTGTGATTCGTTACATTATCAACTCAAATAGTTGAAGGATCTTTACATGGATCAAAGATCCATCTAAAGCTCTATTTCCAGATAGGCTCAAACCCTTCCCTATGAATGCCCAGGAATAGCATACCTTCTCGTAATCTGGGTGTGAAATGATGAAAGAGAAACACATTTTTGGTTCCAAGATAGCGACACAGAATGTTTGAAAGGTTAGATAAATTCCAGATCTATGGGGATCCAAAGATACTTTTTCATCGTGACTAAACCTTCAACTTATGGATGGAAGGACCCCAGGTTGAAGCGGAATAGCTATAGAACGATGACTTTGGTTTACTTGGGTTATCAGCATTTCGTTCGAGCTCGGTGGAATTTGTTCTCCTGGGGATCAGAATCAGTAGCAATAGGGAACGAATTAACTAGAAAGATTTGTGATTATTTGAAACTTTTCAAATTTCTCTTTCTATCGGGATCATCTAGAAAGTGAGTAAGTATTCTACGATTTTGGGCCCTTCACTAAAAAAAGAGAAGAGTAGAAAAGAGAAGAAACTGATGTAGATGCCATGGGTACGATAAGAAATTAGGGTTTTATTCGAAAATAAAAGAGGAGAAAGAAAAGAATTGAAATTTCCTTTCACAAAGATTTGATATAAATATTCCGCTTCTTCCCTCATACCGCTCTCTATCCCCCATGAAGGAGCTGAATGACATGAAATTCTCATGTTCGGTTCTAAATTAGAGGCATTGAATAATCAATGTCGACTATAACCCCTAGCCTTCCAAGCTAACGATGCGGGTTCGATTCCCGCTACCCGCTAACAGATATCTACCTGTTCTATATCTATCTATAAAGATAGAATAGGTAGATATAAAGTGATTAAGTATATAACATAATTTCACGATTCACTCGAAATAAATTTTCCGTTGCAATGTGAAATAGATTCCATTCTTTTCCTATCCTATAACCTCACTGTGAATAAAAAGGTAGATCGGGACAATGTATGCCAAAAGGAGTTAAAATAAAAAAAGGGAAGATAGAAAGAGCGTCCATCGTCTAATGGATAGGACAGAGGTCTTCTAAACCTTCGGTATAGGTTCAAATCCTATTGGACGTAATACTCTTCAATTGTTCTAAATTGTTGTGCAATGTATTGGAACAAATTATTCAGCTCTTTCTCCTGTTCTGAATAATCCCACCAAATTATCAAATATTCATTTTTTTTCTTGAAGTAAAAAAAGTTCAGTATGTTCCTTAAGAGCCTCTTCCAAAAGGGCTTTCGCTTCTTCTGTAAATGTACCAGTAGAACATATAATTTCTCCGAACTGAGGTTTATTCTTTATCAAATACTCGCGTAACCGAACGAGAAAATTTCTCACCTGTGTTATTTCTAATATATCCAGGTATCCATTTGTTCCGGTATAAATAGTAGCTATTTGTTCTTCTACTTTCAAAGGAGCCGATTGAGATTGTTTGAGCAACTCACGTAATCGTTGACCCCTTGCCAATTGATCTTGAGTAGCTTTATCAAGATCGGAAGCAAATTGTGCAAAGGTTTCCAACTCTGCAAATTGAGCTAACTCTAATTTCAACTTTCCAGCTACCTTTTTCATAGCTTTTATCTGAGCCGCAGATCCTACTCTAGATACGGAAAGACCCACATTAATAGCAGGTCGGATCCCGGCATTGAATAGATCGGCCGATAAAAATATTTGTCCATCGGTAATGGAAATTGCATTAGTGGGAATATAAGTTGAAACATCTCCAGCTTGAGTCTCAACTATTGGTAGAGCAGTAAGACTCCCCTCACCTAACTGGGAACTTAATTTAGCTGCTCTTTCCAAGAGACGGGAATGCAAATAGAAAACATCTCCCGGATAAGCTTCTCGGCCAGGTGGTCTTCTTAATAGAATAGACATTTGTCGATAAGCTTGTGCCTGTTTGGAGAGATCGTCATAAATGATTGATGTATGTTGTTTCTTATACATGAAGTATTCAGCCAAAGCTGCCCCTGTATAAGGAGCGAGATATTGTAATGTAGCGGGAGAATCCGCAGTTTCCGCTACCACAATGGTATATTCCATTGTGCCACGTTCTTGAAATGTATTAACTACCTGAGCCACGGAAGAAGCTCTTTGACCAATTGCTACATAGACACAGATTACATTTTGACTCTTTTGATTAAGAATAGTATCTGTAGCTACTGCTGTCTTGCCGGTCTGTCTGTCCCCAATAATTAATTCTCGCTGACCACGTCCTATAGGAATCATAGAATCAATAGCAATAAGCCCTGTTTGAAGGGGTTCATATACGGAACGTCTTGATATAATACCTGGAGCGGGAGATTCAATCAGTCGAAATTCGGAAGCTGAAATTTGACCCTTACCATCAATGGGTTGGGCTAGAGCATTTACAACACGACCCAAATACGCTTCACTTACTGGTATCTGAGCAATTTTTCCTGTTGCTCTCACGGAACTACCTTCTTGTATCATCAAGCCATCGCCCATTAATACAACTCCAACATTATCTGATCCCAAATTTAGGGCAATGCCTACTGTACCATCTCCAAATTCCACTAATTCCCCTGCCATTACTTCATAAAGACCATGAATACGAGCAATGCCATCTCCTACTTGAAGTACGGTGCCAAGATTACCAACTCCTACTGCGTCGTTATATTGTTTGATCTGTTTCCGTATAATACTACTAATTTCGTCGATTTGAAGATTTCCTATTAGCACTTATTAATTATCTGTTGAGAAATAGGGCCTATAACAACTAACAACTAATCTGGTGTGTTCATCATGGTTCTAAACAGGCCAATATTTTGATTGATCGTACGTAAATGCAACTCAATTTTAAAACGACTATTCAAAGTTCCTATAGTTCTTCGTAAAGCTTGGCGAGAAACTTGTTGTCGGATCTGCTCAATTGCTCTTTGCTGTTCGGAGTAAATCGTTTCATTCTTGGGATCCTCTAATTGTTCCAAATTCTCAGAAGCAGCATTGATGAGATCCTCTTTCTCTCGTTCTACTTGGGAGTCTCCATTTACCCGGATTCCGTCCCCTATCATTTCCACTTCCCTTAAGCGAGCCCGAGCTTTCTCGAGCTGATCGATAGCTCCTTTACATAGTTCTTCCGAATTCCGAATAGTATTCAACATTTTCTGTTTACGGTTATCTAATAGATTACTTAATGAAAGTAGATTATCTATTCACAAATTTCACGAATTCATAATCTCTTCCCAAACCGAACACGAATCTTTCGATTCATTCGGCTCTCCTGCTCAGTTCTTTTTTATTCCCCAGGAACATATACGTTCCCCCTTCACACCAAGCCTGCCCTTTCCGTTCCGTTTACGGAAGATTAGAATCAATTTATGAAAGACCGAGATCTCCAAGGGCTCTTCCAGCAAAAGGGATTTGCAATTATCAATAAAGTTGTTTTTGTTTTCGTTTCCCCTTTTCTCTCCTATTCTTCCCCCATGAAATTTGAATCGTTCCATTCAACTAATTAATTTGTGCCTCCTTATTTTTGTTCTATCGAATAATTTCCTTTCTGTTTAGGTTGTCAGTTCAGCATTGGAACTAAAATTGGATGGGAGATTGGGACTATTTTTCAGTAAATAGATGAAATTATTCCATTGATACGAATGTTTTATATCGGATCAATCTCCAACTATGCCTTTGAATCCATCTCATCTTGACACAGCGGTGGAAAGAATACCCAGTTAGTTGTGCTTAGACTTCAAACAGTTCAGCTTTAACCATTCTAGTGGTCCTCCCTCATTGGTTGGTATAAACTAATAGTTCATTTCTCAATCAATTACGAAATGCTATAGTTCTTCGCTATTCCCCGTTCGGAAGTAATTCGTTGAGATCATGCACTTTTCTATCTCCAAAGTGCAGCTGGTTGGGCCCAGCCATATTATTCGAATATACAACTCGCACACACTCCCTTTCCAAAATAGATCAGTACACCAAGTACCACACTTGGATTTATTATATTTGTTTCTAAAATATTGGTATTTGATCCGAAACCCCCAGCAGAAGGCCAATAACTCAAGGAAATGAAAGGATCAATTACATTTTTCATATGCTCGCCCCTCATAGATAAGGATATGTTCTACATCATTTTGTTCTTTTCTTTTTTGATCCTATCTAGTTCTGGATAAGAATATTTTGGATACTTAGTCCCAGGTTTTTGATAAGGATAAAAAGAAAAGGATAAAATGAATTTGCTTGCCCTATCCATTCCCTTCCCTTCCCTGTCACACGCGTCATGAATCTTTCCGACCGAAGTAGGAAGAAGAATTCATTTGCTAATTATTAAGATCAGCCTCTCCCGCAGCTGAACAAGGAAATTCTTGGAGAAATACTAATGTAATGACGAGGTGTAGGGATCTTTTTTTTTTTTTTTTCAGGATTAAACAAAGGGATTCGCAAATAGAAGCGCTAGGGCCACAACTAGTCCATAAATTGTTAAAGCTTCCATAAAAGCTAAACTTAGCAGTAAGGTACCTCGTATTTTACCTTCTGCTTCTGGTTGTCTCGCAATACCTTCTACAGCCTGGCCCGCAGCAGTGCCCTGGCCAACGCCAGGGCCAATGGAAGCAAGCCCTACAGATAATCCAGCAGCAATAACAGAAGTAGCAGAAATTAAGGGATCCATGGTAATCTCCTCTTACTAAGATCAGGAAATAGTGTATAATACAACAGTTTCATCTATTGAGTGTTCACCAATGGTAAAATTATGGAACGATTTCTTCCGAACAACTAAGAACCCAAAATATTTCGGCATCAAAGTGATAATATCAACGAATAAGGAAACCTATTATCCCTTATGAAAATATTTCATCTGAATAATATTCGAAAATAAAGATTCCATTTTATTGAACATATGAATTCTTATCACGGAGAGAGAATAGACTGCGTAAAAGCCTATAAGTCATTATATAACATCTACAGATGATATATTAATCCATATAATCAAAAAGGCTTTTTTAATCAATATAAATGGATTAATATATGAAACGAATTATATACAAAGTAAACATGTTCGAAAAAATCCTCCCCTTGCTGGGAACAAAAATTTCATCGTTCTACGCCGGGGTACATTCTTTACTCAAACAACTCCGACTAGTGAACCTGTTCGATCCTATTTTCTCTCATATTTCTATACAAACGGACCAATCGGATCCACTCTATCTGGAGATCTAATGGACAGAAGTAGTTAACCTGATCTTAAATCTTGTTACCAAGCTCTTTTACTAAGAAGATGATTTGCTTCTACCATACATATCAAGTCATGCGTTGGTACGATACTTAGAAACTATTCTGTCTGATTGGACAGTGATTTAATGATGACCCTCCATGGATTCACCTATATAAGCTGCAGCTAGAGTTGCAAAGCGATTTTCAATGCCTTTCTAGACTTGATAATTTATACAATTTTAAAATGATCTAATTCTGAGTTCAATCCCTTCAATTTCTCAACAAAATCCTAAAATCACTCTTGAATCCCTAAGGATCCTCTCTCACCCAAAATTAATGAAATCGATTTCTAAATTAATATTTAGAAAATCTCTCATCCCTTTACATCCTCAACTGACCAAATCCTCTCATATTCTTTTAAAACATTTGAGAATTATTTACAATATTTAATTAAAAATACATAAAACCCACTTAAATCATTCATAAAATTTAGCTCTTTTAAAAACTTAAAAACCCTTAAGTTTTAATAAATACAAATTATTTCTCTTTGTCAATGCTCCTACATCAGAAGCTAGAGACATCATACTCAGGGTCGGACCGTGGTTCTAGAGACCCACCGGGACTTTTCATCACACCATGGTTTCCGGATTTTGACGCAAACACTATGGAGGCTACCAAAATGCCGCTTGGGTCCGATGTACAAACTCTCACTTCACTTTTGAATGAATGTCTTCTAGAAGGCATTGGGAACATTCTTGGTAGATACATAAAACAGCATACCCAAAGTTTGTAGAGCGCATCTACACTCTGCTTGCTTAGTCTATGTGAATTTTACTCTCAAGAAAGGGCACGAGAGCATCTAATCGTCTGTAAACAACAAAAAATGGCTCATAACACTTAGACTATGAAAACTCGCATTCGTATGTGCATTATGGTGGAATACCGGACACTTATAAAACACATGCCCGATGAAAACGATAACAAAAAAAAAAAAAAAAAAAGACAGGAAAGCAACCCAAAGGATGGAAATTCCCTTTAGGTGAATTTCCAGAGGCAGGAAATGAAGAAGAGGATGACCTCATCCCGATGAGAGTAAACAGATAGTAACCACTCCAGTGTACAAGAACAAAGAAATGCAAGATCCGTTTGACATTACCACTGACGAGATGTACCCGACTATGGATCTTGGGGCTCCTGCATACGGGGAGAAACAAAAGGAAACACAATTCATATACTTTGGATTCAAAGAGAAGGACAATGCAAAGACTTACAGAAGAAAATCAATCGCCATTGTCTTGGCCACGCCAACACAAGGTGCTTCGCGAAAGGTTGAAAAGAAAAAGGGATAAAATCTTAATTTATCCCCTTGTATTATAGGTTTTTTATGCAGCACAGCCCATCTTGATTGATAATTACCACACATGCAACATTTAATTTTGTTTTCATTAATAAAATTATGAATTTTTCCTTCGAAAATAAAATAAAGTTGTAAGTATAGTATTGTTTCATAAGGGAAAAGAAAACTAATGATACGTTGATAGCAAATATGTTCAAAACATATGATGAAGATAAACATAACCCATTTCATACAATTCATTAGAGAAAGAAAATAATGTCACGGCTTTGGAAATGACACCCTCCGGGCCATTAAGGGTAAAGGATATGTTTTTCAAAAGAAAAGGTTAAAGTTGGTAATGCTATGTATGTTGATGGATTAAAGCATAACTTGTTGATTTTTATCCAAATGTGCGACTATGAATGAGTTGGTCTTCCGATCAAAAGAATGTGTGGTTCGTGAACTCGATACGGGAAATACCATAATAAAGGAACAAGAACCCCAAGAACGTATATATTGAAAGTCACAAGAATAATGCACACCTAGAAAAGCAGAGAAAATTGGTTATGGCACGTAGGTTAGACATCTAAGATTTTCTCAACAGAAAAATCAAGCAAGCTCAAAGTTAATGATCTACCCAATATCACCCTACTAGAAATTACCATATGCAATTCATGTCAATTTGGTAAGAAAACTAGAGTTCAATTCAATTCCAAAGAAGGATCGTAGCAAGCCTTTGAATGTAGAAATTACACCAATAGATTCAATATGATCATACAATGTACTAAAGCAAGATACTAAATCCTTCTACAATATTTTGAAATATAAATCATGATCACTCAATCACATGCAAGTAAGAGAAATAAGTAAATCAATCGCACAACACAATATTTTCCGGGGAAATTTAATTTAAGCCAAAACCCTCCATATTTATTGTATAATCATCCAAGGAATCATGAAAGAATACAATGTATGTGTGCCTGTACAAACTCATACACTCTACCAATTGTCTCACACTCCATATAGTAATTGACAAGCAGATAGCCAATTTCAACACCTTCAAATTTCCTTGCTCACTTAACTTTAGAAAAATAATTCCTATTAAATAGAACATAACCTTCCTTGACTGCAATCCATCATGAAGATCTCAGTGGTTTTATAATTTCTCTCAGAAATTCGCTATCAATACAACCTATATTTTACTTACCTTTAACATTTGTCTCAATTGGTCATCATCGGGTCTGACATGCATGCAACTATTAATAGTGAATCATCAAGCATTTGGTAGATCACTAATTGTGAATTCACTTGACCTTCCACTAGCTCATAACTCGGCTTATAACTTGTTAAACTAATTTTTAACTCAATTAATTTGAGTTAACCGATTTGCACACACCACACTAGTGCTAAATCGTAAATCGACCTTTTTAAATAAAAAGAATCACTCTAAATGCCCTCACTCTTTTGACCCTCAACTTGAAATTCTTAAGCTAAATAATTCTATCACACTTAGTTAAATATTACAAGTTGTTATGAGATAAGATTACAATTTATTTAAGGGATAAATAAATTACATGCCCACATTTATCACTAATGTTTCATTGAATTCTTCACTCATGTGTGATCGGAATCCCACACTAGTGTGTGGTGTATTTTCTTGTTAAATTTCAACACTCCCTTTCAACAAGAAATTGATTATCAACTACACCGATCCCCGCTTGTGGTATTCGAATTTGCTTTTTTGCAAGTGCCTTCATCAATATATATGCATCCTCATATTCCTTGTGGGAATGTACTACAACATAATTTGCTTCTAAACACAATCTCTCCGAGAAGGTGATACCGGGATGTCAATATGCTTGGACATGTCATAGAATATCGGATTAACCGAGAGTTTTATGCAATTCTCGTTATCACAATCTGTCATCGCTGATCCATATGATGACCAAACAAACCAACAAGCATCTTCCTCATCCAAATGGCCTCGCATGCAGCTTTGACTAGTTTCCCCATGTACTACTCGCTGAACTCGAGTGCAATTGAACTCGCTTCGTTGTACCAAGAAATTTTGTCGATCATATGCTGGGGTGATGATCTCTGATGTGCTCTTCCTATATGATGGACTACCGCCCAACCCGCATCGATGAAGCCTTGAAGATTCACTCCTCCGTCCCCGTCTATACCATAATCCATACCGTAGCGCCCGAGATATCTCAAACACATGCTTCCCCCACCTTCCAAAAGAGTTGTAGGCTAACCCATAGCTTGACTAAGCCGGTTAACCGCATAGCATATTTTTGGTCGTGTGCTCACCAACATGATAAGTGAACCCACAAGCTTCAGAGACATTAGCATCCACTACCTCACCCGAAGTAGCATCCTCCTTCCTCCATTTTCTCAAGAGGAGTCTCCATGGGTTTGTTTCACAATGTGTAACTTTCTCTTTAATCTCCTCGCATACTTGCTCTCGAGATACAAATTTATCCCCGTCTCTTTCGTTTGTTATTTCAAGCCAAGGAAATAGTGTATGGGCCCCATGTCCTTCATATCAAACTCTCTCAAGATCCTCTTTGAAGAAGTTATGAGCTACTCATATCACCTATCGCATAAGATCATCAACATAAAGTACAATAATCAAAATCTTACCATCAACCACAATATGATATAGGTTCCCATCTCAGCTCACTCTTTGTGAAGCCCAACCTGCTGAAATGGGCTTGCTCCACCTCAAAATAACCACAAGATGCTTGCTTCCACCATACAAGGTTTCCTTGAGTCTTTACACATGTGACTCCTCGTCAAAGGTCTCAAAACCTTTTTTCTACTCAATGTAAATCTATTCCTCGATAACCCATTGATAAAGGCTGTCTTTACATCCATCCGATGCATCTCGCCACCCCATCTGCTAAGAGTGCAAGGATGGATCTAGTCTAATGAGTACCTTGCAACTGTAAAATTCTCTCATAGTCAATCCCCTCCAACTGTGAGAATCCTCTCGCCACAAATCTAGCCTTTATTTCTCTGTCACCCCATCTCGGCTACTTTCTTCACCTTGTAGATCCACCCCGGATCCAACCATTGGCTTCCCGCCGGTCTTGGGACCAATTCCCATGCACCGTTTCTTATAATGGAATCATACTCCTCAACCATAGTATCAAACCATGTTGGCTGGGATGCATTTCTTCCTGCAATAGGATGGTTCTATTACAATGCATTCTCTTCTCAAAAGCCATGTATCCATTATACCTTCCCGAAACTTTCCGCCTACGTTTGTGATGTGTAGGTGCACTCACATGCTCATATATGTGGCATCAATTTGTCACCCATTCGGTGCGCTTCCAACATTTCCCTTGATGTCTTTGCATGAGTGGTTTTTTCCACTCCATGATCTCTCCGTTTATGGTTGCTCCACATCCCGAGTTTCCATCCTTTGGAACCAGAGTTCCTCATCTACATGTAATTCAACCTCCTCTCAAGGGACACTGCATGGCTTTCTCCTATCAAATTTAACATCTCTCCCGACAACTGACATCCCGTTAGCCGGGAATACACCCGATAGTCATGGGGAGACTAAAGATACCCCAAAATATCCCAACCTCCTGTTGGTTATAGCTTCTTCCCCGGCATCTTTGGTCACATGGCAATAGCATGTGTGAGCCAAAAATTTTAAAATATGAAACATTTGGTTTCTTACCTAAAAATCCTCCTATGGTGTACTCATGCCAAGTATCCGATGAGGACTACGATTCTCAAAGATAAATACCGTTGTGTTGCATGCCTCTACCTCACGATGCAATGGTGCCGGATCATGTAAGATAGGCCGTGATGCTCCCAAAATTGTTCTATTATTTATTTTCCTCGCAACCCCATTGTAACAGGTTATGAGGTGCAATCAATTCTCTATGAATTTCTTCTTGGAATTATAAGTTCTTGAGTTCATTAGAGATATACTCACCACCATCGCTGCCCACACCTTCACCTTTGCCTCTATAAATTTTCTCTACCAAATGCTTAACTACGAAACTCTTGGAGAACGCCCGGTATTTCTTCCGGCAGAAGAAGATCCAACACTTTCTAGAAAAATGATCAAGAAAAATCACATAATACATGTGTTTTGTTAGGAATCTATTGAGAATGGTCCACACACATATGAGTGAACTCTTTCAAGGATTGTTTTTGATCGATTCTCCTTCTCATGAAAAGTGGATTTAGTATACTCTCATGGTACATCCCCCGCATGTGTCTATATGCACAAGAGTACCCTTTGGAAGAGACCCGTTGAAATCGCTGTATGATCCTCAAAGCACCGTGGTGTAGATGGCCCAATCTCCCGTTCCACACCCACTTGTATCCCTGGGCCACCACTCTCCCTCATTTATCGTCAATTTTGTGTATCCATCTACATCGTTTTCCAGAGGCTCTTCACGAACCCCAATATTCTTTACTGTCTGGAGGAGCTTTGTGATGAAGGAACGTCTTTCCTTCACCGGGAAACCACATCATATCTAAGATCCTCCAACATGTTAAATCGAAACTAAATTCTTTTTCAAGCCTGGTACATGCATGGCATATTTTAATATGAAAGGTTTACTCCAACATTCTGAAAGTAACCGTACCAACTCGGCAGCATTATACTCTCCTGTCATCACCCATCTCATGTGCATATGAAGATCCTCCTCCTCCAAGGCATCTAAAGAGTTATTTTTCAAAGTCATTTTGGTGATGCCGCACTATCCAAGTACCACATAGATCCCCATCCCATTTGACACCATGTGTATGCAATAAGAGAGAATTCCAACTCACAAACTCAGAGGCTGGGAAGTCACTCCATTAAATTCAGCTTCTTGTTGTTCTTCTTCTTTTGTGGACAATTTATGGCATAGTGTCCAGATCATGACAAGGAAAGATTTCACTTTGACATGTCACGCTTCTTGCCCTTTGTTTGTCTCGCATTTGGAATGGTATTTCTTCCTTCCCCTTCTTGCCTTACCATTTGGTTGCCAATTTTCCCTCATCATCGCCTGGATGAGGATCCATCCCCCAGATTCGCCGAAACTCTTCTTGTACCAAATCACCCATAGTCACTCCCAACTGCAACTTATCCCTCCCATTCATAGATTCCTGCAACTATTCCAGCTTCTCGAGAGAAGGCCCAGAAGTGGTAGGCTCACTCAAGTCATCATCATCTACAAGAATACCAACACTTCCAAGATCATCTCGACATTGAGTGAACTTGTTCAAGTATTTGGATTGTGTCGCCCTTCTCCATTTTGATTTTTCCCGAGATTTTCCTTGAGTGCCAATTTTCTATGGTCACTATTGCTTTGGAAATCGTATCTATCAAGGCCTTCCACATAGCATATGGATTTGCCTTTCCATGGACACTTCAGATACACATTACTCCTCTGGGCTCCCTCTAATAATATCACCCTCTCCTTTGCAACATTCTTCCTCCATGCTTCATGTTGTGCTGAAGATCACTAATTGGTCTATGAATATCAAGACAATGAACTCCTTCAACCTATTATTTTAACATCGCTCCATCCTCTCCCCTCCATGCAATATAGTTCGAATTTCCTCGAGTTCATATTCGAGTCTCAGCCTTCCGTGAAAGACATCCTAGTCAACTTCTAGCTCCAAAGAATGTATGTGTGCAAATTTGAATATTGTTCAACACAAAATAAATTTCTTCTCCACTATTGTGATTCCCGGTTCTCTCATACTATGTAGAAATGATAACCAATGGATTCAATCCATCATGCAATGTACTAAAATAATATATTTAATCCTTCATAATATTTTCTGGAAAATAAATCATGATCGCTCAATCACATGCAAGCAAGAGAAAGAATTAAATCAATTGCGCAACACAAGATTTTCCCCCGGGGAAAGAACGCCCAAAACCCATCCATATTTATTGTATAATCGGCTGCTTAATCATGAAATTAACATAATGCATGAGTGTCTACAAGAACCTCATACACTCTACCAATATCTCATGATGATCTAGGCGAAATTGGACAAAACATAGCCAATTTCCTACCACTCTACCCGCTTGTCACGCAATCCCTAGAAAAATAATTCATTAAAGAGAATTCTAACCTTCCTTAACTTAACCATCACGGGCATCCCGTGGTTTTATAATTGTGCTCGTGAAATTCGCTAATAATACAACTTATAGTTTACTTACCTTAAATTTTGTCTCAATTGGCCGCCATCGTAAATTACATGCAAGGCAATATTATTAGTGAATCTCGCTTACTTGCAGATCACTACTTGTGAATTAAATCTAATTTAATTCACTTGACCTTCCCCAGCTCATCACTCATGAACTAATTAAACTAATTGAGTTAACTATTTTCACCACACCAATACTCAGGTGCTATAACCACAACCCACCCTTCGTAAATTATAGAATCATTGCTCTCACATGCCTCACCTTTCACCCCTCAACTCGAAATTCTTGAGCTAACTAAGTCTATCACACTTATTTAACTATTATGCTTTTATGATATAAGATTATAATGGGTATCATTCAATTTATTTAAGGGATAAATAAATTAGACGCCCCACATTTAGTACCTACATGTCACTAAATTCTCACCATGTGTGATCGCAAATCCCACACTAATGTGGAAAAAGCATTTTCTTGTAGAATTTCAACATTGAACTTATACATATTGATTTGTGTGGACCTCGTATGAAAACCACCTGTAAGAACAATACTATATCTATTCATTTATGATTTTCAGGAATGTTGATCATTATTGAAACATAAATACAGTTACTGAGGATTTAAGGTCTTTAAAGCATTAGTTGAAAATGAATTAGATTTAAAATAAATGCCTCTAGATCCTACTAAGGAGGAGAATACATATCAAATGAATTCTTTGATTTTTGTGAACAACATGGCATAAAAAGACATTTTGTAGCTGTAACTCCTTAACAAAATGGAAAAAAGTGTAAATAATGAATAGAACATTTCAACAAATGGTTCTCGTGCTATTCTTGATGATTTTGAATTCAACATTCTCGGGGTGAATGCACACACTACAAGAAATATTCTCAACAAGGCTCAGTGTTCAGGTGAATAGTGATAAAACTCCTTATGAACTATGTGTATGGTGTTTCCCACCTAAAGAATTTTATAGTTTTTGGAAGTAAATGTTTCATAAAAATAATGATGAAAACTATAAAGTTTGAAGTTATACAGATGAAGGAATACTTCTTGCTAATCAGTGTAGAAGTGAAGATGCAAATGCCACAATAAGACTTTGAAAAATTTTGAACGTAATATTGCTAGATCGATGAAGACTGATGCCTCCCAAAAAGGTAACAAATACCAAAAGAGGATGATTATGATGATGAATGCTTTCCTGCATCAAATCAAATGATATAGAAAAGAAAGAAGAAGCAATAGAAGAGACACATCGAGCAAAGAAAAGGTCTCTTCCGTGCATGTTAAAAAGAATCATCCGTAAAACTCAAATTCCAAGAGAAAGTAATCTTCTGTATTAAAAACAAGAAGAAATCTTAGGATTCTCCTGTATATCTTTAGCTTTGATATCACCATTGAAGCACAAAATGTAAATCAAGCTAGTAAAGATGAATGTTGCTAAGGCCATGGATGAAGAACTTGATCAAATTGAAAAGTATTAATACTTGGAAATTGGTTCCAATGCCTCATGATAAAAAAATTGTTAATAAAATGGATATTCAAAAATGTTGAATGAAATGAGAAGTTGTAAAACAAATCTAGACTTGTTTTAAAGGTTATTCTTAAAAAATAAGGTATACACTTTGAAAGAAACATTTGCCTCAAAGAGTCAAACTTGAAGCCATAAGAATGTTTCATTTTCAAGTTTTCACATTTTAAATTTTATCAGATGATGTAAAATCTTCTTTTCCCTAATCTATATCTAGAAGAAGAAGTATATATTGAACAACCAGTAATGATTCATTTTTTGGAATGATGAAAACCTTGTATGGAAACTCAAAAGGCTTTTAGAAGCAAATGTCTCTAAAAGATGGTATTATCATTTTGATAAGTATCTTGAAAAACAAGGCTTCACAAAAGGATCCGCAAATAGCAACTGTCCACAAAATTAAGGATGATAAACTACTAATTAATGATGCTTATGTTGATGACATCATCTTTGGGAGTAATGAAGAATATATTAGCTCAAAATTTATTATGTTATGCAATAAGAATTTGAAATGTCTTTACTGGGAACTAACATATTTTCCGGTTTACAAGTGCAACAAGCAAAAGATGGCATGATTTCTCTCACAAACAAAATATCCTCGTGAAGATTCTCAAGAAGTATGGGATGGAAGAATGCAAACTTGTATGCATCTAATGATGATGTGATGTAGCCTCAATTTCTCATGATGATTCTCCCACAATAAACCAACTAGAGTAATATGTTCAAGATTGGGGCAGGCTTTATCTAACAGTATCAGACTAAATATTTACAAAAGAAAGAGGGCATTGTTGGATGTTTTCAAGCCAATCCAAAGGAATCACATCTCTGGCAAGAAAGAGAATATTCAAATATTCCAAGGAACCCAAGACTTTGGTCTATGGTATCCTAAATATGCGCATCTTACTCTCTTGCATAGATAAAGCACTCCATGAAAATGTTGATGACCTAAAAGTGGCCTGCGGAGGTGCATTTTATATGGGGCCCTAATTGGTATCTTGTTCAAAGAAACAAAGTCTCATTGCCTTATCTACAAGGCCAGCTGCAATATGTGGCTATTGCATCTTGTTGCACACAACTTCTCTAGATGATGTAGACATTACAAGATATTCAAATTAAGTTTTCTCCACCCATCTCCATCCTATCTAATAATACAAGTGCTATTAGTATTTCGAGAAATCATATTATGCACTCCAAAACCAAGAACATTCCTATTAAATATCACTTTCTATGAGAACAAGGGCTTGATCAAAAGATTAAATTAGAGTATGTTCCATCCAAAGAACAATTTGTTAATATATTTACTAAACCTCTCCCCAAAGAATCATTTGAATATCTCGGGAGAAATTGGGAGTTGTTCTGTCTCCCACTTTGTTGTTAATCTAGTATGCTCAAACACAGTGAGAAAATTGTATGTTGATCTATGTATGTGGGTTTCATGAAGTATAATCGCGTATATACACGAGTTTATTTGCAAAATACATAGTTTTTTTCCGACATGAAAATGGAGGACTCAAGAAATGCATCGACATGCCGCCGATGCTTCCGATTTGATCGTCCGGTGTTGATGGGTACAATTTGGTCAGATATGGTATTGAGTTGTGATTTTCTAATTGATGTTTATCCGATTTATGAATATGCTTGATGAATGAGTTGTTGACAATGAACATTTTGCATGTGTTTAGGGGGAGCATTAGCCTTGTGGAGTATAATGCATCATGGCATTATGGCTGCTTAATTATGTTCAATGATCTCTTACTATTTTAGGTATTTTGGTCTGGTTATAAAAGGCATATATTTAATTTGATGTAAAGGTCATGTTGAGACCTATGATGTAATATTGTCACATCTAGCTCATATATGGACTTTTAAGGTCATGTCAAATATGTAATCCCACGGTTAGGTGGTTGTGTCAAATATGTAAACCCACTTGGTTGGATGGTTGATTCAATATGTGTCTCACTTGGTTGGGTGAGTGATGTATGTATGTGAGTCCTTGGTGATAGGAAAGGTCCTACTCAGCTTGAATTATAAATTCTTGTAATCTACTAAAATATTTTTCAAGATTCAACATGTGCCCAGGGGAGCATGGCCGCATAGCAATGCATCGCATCTGGCGCAGCTCTCGTATTTAGTATTGGTATGCCCTTTTCCTCGATGTCAAGGGAGTATCTTGGTATTTCAATAATGTTTATGTTGATGTGTCTAACAGAATTTATAAGTTGTGGTGATCAAACACCAACATGGTTTCCATCAAGTCCAAAGGGGAGATTGTTGCGTATGATACATGTGGTGTCCTTGCGAAACCCACTAGTAGCAAAACAAGTATATGTTAATCGGATGAGTTCATATCGGCTTAGAGGCAATGTAATGATGGAATAGAATGACTAATGATGGGATATAGGTTTTAAGTCAATCATAATTTTTAAAGGTGAACATTCTCAAGAAATATGTGCAGTTCATCAAGGCCAAGTCATGTATACATGCAGTACAAAGAAGAAAAAATCGCATACATTCCGACACACTAATTTAATACTAAGGGTCTTTACCAGATGAATGCTAGTATTGAGCAGTAACGGTATTTGATCCCATCCAAGATTACCACGCACTAGTGTGGTTTTTGGTCATGGTCGCTAAGGTCTGCCAATATGCAGAGAAGATCAAAGTGTTAAAGTGTGCATGTGAAAAGGTTTTTATGAATATTTCAATCAAGTATATTTTCATTGTAAGGCCATAAAGGACATATAGATATAAAATAATTATGCACCGTTGTATACAATGATGGATCGTGATCATGAGACCTCGAAATAATCTCGTACTGTATGATCTATCGTGATCAAATAGATCTAAGTACGACGCATTTTTATCTCCTAATATTATGATCCTGGTCTTTCTCTCGAAGTTTCAGAAGAGCTACATAAGTTTAAGTAAAAAATTTGCATATTTGTACGTTAGTTAGTCTTTGTAAAGTCGTGTATACACGTGGGTTAGTTTCATCAAAGTCATGTGTACATAAAGGAATGGTTTATGCTTATAAAAGATTATTCAACTCGATAAGTGCAGTAGTATCTCCGTTGTCTCGTCAATGATGTCTTCATGTTGATCTCAAGGAACGATTATGTTCGAAGTAGATTTGCTTGAATGATGAAGTTGAATTTTCTACATGATTGATTGGTTGAAAATATTATTGATGTCACTAATTGTATGAGGTTTTTGTAATAATAATATATTTTTAGAATAACTCTCCGGTCAACTCATGGTTGATTCAATAACAGAAGTTTTTTGGTATATTAATATCTATACGCAGTGTTTCTCAATAGAAACGTGTATACACCCGGTTTCTTAAGTAAATTCATGCATACATTTTTTACCATATGAATGATCATTGCAATTTATTCTCTGTAAGGATGTAGTACCGAGAGTTCAGCTTATTCCCGGGTTATAGTGATCTCACGGTTCTGCTGATTTACAAGTGTTTGTTTGGGCTTGATCTACAAGTCGTGATGTATAAAATTAGGTGGATCCAAGTGGGAAAATTTATGAAACGTGCCCACGATGGTGATGAGGGTTGAGCCTCGACATGAAGTTCAAGTTTCTTCTAGTAGTAGTAGGTGATCTGATCAAAGGGGTTGAATCTCCTTTCCCGGTTGCTAGTAAACGAGATCGTGGGTTGGAGCTCCTTCAATAGGAGTCGGAGAATGAGTGAAGGTTTTAACCTTCAATGTGGGTGCTTGCATATTGGCATGAGTCTCACCAATACATGAATGTAAGAAGTTTTTGATATTAATAATATTGAAGATTGAGACGACAACAAGCCGTGGTTTTCTCCTATATTGGGTTTCCACCTTAAATCCCGGTGCTCATGTGTTTCTTATGTGTGACGCTTTATTATGTTCTTAATTCACATGCTTACTTTGCATTTATCAAATACCCGATGAATCTTTTACATTTTTGTTAAGTAAACGATAAATAATTAGTTATTTTACAAGTTTAATAAGAAGACACTATTTTCTTTATAAACAGTTTCTGCGTACATACGTGAGTTGGTTTAGTAAAGTCGCATACAAATTTCGTAAAATAAAAACATTATTGTGAGTTTAACATTGAGTCACCCCCCCTCTTATTATTTTTCCCAACATTTTATAGTACCAACAAAAATGATGTTAAATTTTGTAGTTTTGAAAAGTCATTCCGGCCATCTTAGTATCAGAGAGAACAGAGCCCAATTTTTGTACAAATCTGAATTGTAATCCCCTATTTTAGCCGTAATCCAGGCACGAGTTAATATATATTCAGTTGAAAAATGTAGCAAGATGATGGAGCCTAGTGAAATGAAGTCGCCTTCACTAGGTGGGCCCACAGGCTATTTTTGGCGCAAAGTCTATTTTTAGACTATGTATATTTTTAGACATATGGAGCATGGTCTGGGAGTTGCAGTATGCTATTCTTGGAGTATTGGTCATGTTGGTAAAAATAGATGGACCTATACTTTTAGAAATTTAGGTCGAAGTCTATTTTTAGATTTCCTAGCTAAAAATAGAAAAGTCAAATATTATTTACCCTTAATAATATTTGTACTATAAACTTCAGTTTATCCTCTTGCAGCACTTCAGTTTGACTCACGGATGTGGGGCATGCAGCTGAAAAAGGAATTACGCTATTCCTAGGGGTTTGGTTGAGCTCATGCATGATAGACTTCAGTTAGACTCATGTGGCAGAGTTTTGGTGGAGCTGATTGAGGAGTTGATGGAGATTGTGTTCCAGTTAACTAGTTGAACTAGTTGTAATTAGTTTAACTGTTATTACAACTAGAGATGAGTGGTGTGAATTAAATATTATTTAATTCACTAATTATTAACTCATTATTCAACTAAAAGAACACATCATTTAACTCAGTGCATATACAGTTCAGTGGAGACCAGTGGAAGAGGTAGATGAAAGGGTGAGTTTGCTATTAGTTGCGACAACAGTTGTGCATGGGATTTGCACAAGCATTGGAGGAGATTGCCCATGAGGATTGCGCAGTTGGAGCCAGTGAGATTCGAACTTGGATCTCTCATTACACCAGCCTTGATTGCGCAATAGAGGCAGGCAATTAGTGGATGAGTTTTGAACCCTTGACTTGTTCAAAACCAAGCTAGTTTGTGTGTAACTTTTGGAGACAGTACTGAGTACTTGTGAGGACTATTGTACCGAGATTGTTACATGTTCTCTTCCATCTTAATATAAAAAATAGCTGGGGGTTTTCAGCTATAAGCTTTCCCCATACATACTGTGTAATGTGTGTGATGTTTTGATGATCTTTTGATCGCATACCGCTTGTTTTATTTCCGCATGTGTGATGATCTGAGTAGAAGAGATTATGTGTTGCATATGAATTCGAATTAGTATGTGATCAGGATAATATCGATGGATAAATCTTCATTATTCAGAAAATTTCTACATGGTATCAGAGCAATATTAATCGTCAGAGAAAAGATTGATCATCACAGTGATTACAAACTAATTTCGGTAGACAGAGTTTGCATGCGGGCCA
The DNA here is from genome assembly GCA_034641835.2 of Pinus albicaulis. Taxonomy (NCBI): domain Eukaryota; kingdom Viridiplantae; phylum Streptophyta; class Pinopsida; order Pinales; family Pinaceae; genus Pinus; species Pinus albicaulis. The sequence goes on along the minus strand of JAXQQM020080765.1, from coordinate 21,137 downwards.
GGTAGCCTCTGGATCCATCCTTTCCTTTGAAAAGTGATATATCCAGTAAATGCCCCTGCAGTCGATCTCTGTGCTAGAAATATTTTTTTCTCACAGATCAGGAGCAGTTGAGTTTTAAGCTTGGAATTCGAATTTTGCAGCAGATTGTTTTCTTGGTGTTGTAGCTGAAAATGTCTTTCAACGGTTTGCGACTCGAGTATGCCCTTGAAGGCAGTTAGAATTATGTTGTATGGAAAGACCGCATGGAGGTTGTATTAGATGATAATGGGCTGTTGGAATTCATGGAGAAAGAGATTCCAAAGCCTACTTCCACTGATGCTGCTGTTGTTGAAGCATGGCAAAAGAAACAAGCAAAATGTCGAAGGATTCTGTTGGAGGGCGTAAAGGATCACATTGTAGCCAGCCTGCATGGAAAATATTCTCCATATTTAATGTGGAAAGCGTTAACAGATCTGTTCCAGAGCAAGAGCGACCAAAGGAAGTTGGCGCTCAAAGATAAACTCAAAAACATTAAGATGGAGAAAGGCGACAGTATCGCCAAATACCTCACGAAGTTCACTCAATGCAGAGATGAGCTGGGAAGTGTGGGGGTGACTGTCGATGAAGAGGACTTGGTGGACCTAGCTCTCCTTGGTCTTCCGAAGGCTTGGCATTCCTATCAGGACTCTGTCAATGGTCGGGAGAAGTTGTCGGGATGGGAGCGACTTTGGGCGGATCTCATGCAAGAGGAGATAAGGAGGACTACCAGGGACGGATCTTCATCAAAGGTATCTGATGAAGAAAATTGCGCTTTGGCTGCCAAAGCAAAGAAGGGGAAGAGCAAGAAGGCTTCTTAGTCTGGTGCGAAAGGCAAGAAGCAAGACATGTCCAAGGTGAAGTGTTTTCACTGTCACTAGCACGGACACTATGCCACAAATTGTCCGCAGAAGAAGAAAAATAAGAAGGCTGCTGGATCTACAGCGGGAGAGGCATTGGCTTCTCAATTCGAACTGGATTTTTCACTGATCGCATGCTTGGTTTCAAGTGTGGTGGGATCAGTTTGGTTCTTGGACAGTGGTGCGTCATTTCACATGACCAGAGATCGAGATCTGTTTTCAGATCTGGAGGAAAAAGATCTTGGACTGCACATCGAGATGGGCGATGATGGTAGATACAGTGCGACCGGTATCGGTACCATTTCCTTTGAGAGGGAGTCTGGTAAACCCTTCGTATTGAAGGAAGTATTGCATGTTCCAGGATTTATGAAGAATCTGATCTCTGTGGCGATGTTGGAAGACAAGGGGTATGATGTGGTCTTCAGTGAAGGAAAGGCTTTCCTGCGCAGTAAGACAACTGGAGAGACCCGGAAGATAGGGGTTTGAGTCAAGAACCTTTATCAGTTGCAAGTAGATGGCTGTGCAGCAATGGCATGCAAGGCGGGAGAAGTGGTGAGCCGGGATGATGAGGGCGAACTGTGGCACAGGAGATTGGGCCACCTTCACCATGGAGCTTTGAAGATCCCGCAGCAGATTTCTACTGGGCTTCCTAAGGGCACTCTTGCGCAGTCAGATCAGTGCAAGGGGTGTACTTTAGGGAAGTATGTGAAAGCCACCTTTCACGAGAAGGATAGTCGTGCCACGACGATCCTTGAGAGAGTTCACACAAACGTGTGTGGTCCTTTCTCAGTTGCTTCGACAGCAAAGCACAAGTATTATGTGATCTTTGTTGATGATTTCTCTCGAAAGTGCTGCATCTTCTTCATGCAGAAGAAGAGCGATACATTCGCGAAGTTCTGTGAGTTTAAAGCACTGGTCGAGAAGGAGTCGGGGAAGAAGGTGATTGCTCTAAGGAGTGACAACGGTGGTGAATTCATCTCGGCTGAATTCAAGGAGTTCTGCAGCGCAGAAGGGATTCGGAGAGAGCTCATCGCACCCCATAACCCACAGCAGAACGGGGTGGCTGAGCGGAAGAACAGAACGATCGTGGGTGCTGCACGGGCGATGTTGCATGATCAGGGCCTACCCCTTCACTTGTGGGCTGAGGCATGCAATACAACAGTGTATGTGCAGAACCGTTGTCCTCACAAGGTTCTTGGCATGAGTACACCAGAGGAGGCTTATTCTGGCAAGAGGCCTGACATTTCCCATTTGCAGATTTTTGGTTCTCCTGTCTACATGCATGTGACGAAGGATGCCAGAAAGAAGCTGGATCCAACCGCAGAGGTTGGAATATTTTTGGGGTACACTGATACGCCCCACAACTATCGGGTGTATGTGCCAGACAGTCGCAAGACTGTTGTGCGACGGGATATCAAATTTTAGGAGGAGAAAGCCATGCAGTGTTCGCTTGAGAGGGAGCCACACTTGCATGCAGATGAGGAGCTCTTAGCTCCTAAGGATGAGTCTCAGGATGTGGATCAGCCATAAGATGAGATTCATAGAGTGGAAGAAACCACTCATGTAGCGCCAACCATCAGAGGGCGCAAGCGCACTACAGAAGCTGAGTGACTGGCTCAAGATGCAGAGAAGGTTGTAGGACCACCTACAGCATAGCGCAGACAGAGACAGTCACCGGATCGGTACACTGGATACATGGCTCTTATGAGTCAATGTGTCGTGATGGAACCATCCTCTTTCAAGGAAGCTGTGGAGGAACCCGCATGGGTAGATGCCATGATCGAAGAATATGATTCGATCGTCAGAAACAGTGCATGGGAGATTGTCCCAAGACCAGAGGGGAAATCAGTGGTGGGTTCACGATGGATCTACAAAGTGAAGCAGGCGGCTGACGGGAGTGTGGAGAAGTACAAGGCGAGATTTTTCGCCCGTGGCTTCTCACAGATCGAGGGGATTGACTATGAGGAGACTTTTGCACCTGTCGCAAGGTACTCTTCCATACGGACGATCCTTGCTCTCTCAGCGCAGATGGGGTGGCACATTCATCAGATGGATGTGAAGACTGCGTTCCTCAATGGAGTTATTGAGGAAGAGGTGCACATAGAGCAGCCTGAAGGTTTCGAGATCTTCAGTAGTGAGTTGCATGTGTGCCGACTCAAGAGAGCACTGTATGGGCTGAAGCAAGCACCTCGTGCTTGGTACACTCGGATAGACAGCTACTTCACCCGGCTTGGATTCTCCAAGAGTGAGGCGGATCCAAACCTGTACCAGATTGTGGTGGAGGGGAAGCTGTTGATCATCGTACTGTATGTAGATGATCTGATTTTGACTGGCGATGAGCAGTTGATACTTTCATGTAAGGAGGATCTTGCACGAGAGTTCGAGATGAAGGACTTGGGCATCCTTCATTATTTCCTGGGATTGGAGATTTGGCAGCGCAGCGGAGGACTGTTTGTTTCTCAGGGCAAGTATGCTCGGGAGATTCCGGAGAGGTTCAACATGCAAGGCTGCAAGCCTGTTGACACTCCTCTTCCTGGTGGTTGGAGGAAGGAGGATGCTACTTCAGCGGAGGTAGTGGATGCCACTGTCTATCGACAGTTGGTGGGGTCGCTTATGTATCTGGTCAATACACGACCTGATATATGCTATGCAGTTAACCAGCTTTCGCAAGCTATGGTTAAACCTACCAAGCTCTTTTGGAAGGCAGGCAAGCATGTATTGCGCTATATTAGAGGCACATCGGGATATGGTCTATGGTACAGACAGGAGGATGGAGCGAAGCTTTCTGGCTTCACTGATGCAGATTGGGCAGGGAGCCCAATGGACCGGAAGAGCACATCCGGAGGAGTTTTCAGCATTGGGTCGACAGCAGTTTCCTGGTACAGCAGGAAGCAGAGATCCGTGGCACTCAGTTCAGCAGAGGCCGAGTACATGGCAGCTAGCTTGGCTGCATGCGAGGCTATTTGGATGAGGAAGATCCTTGCAGGTTTGTTCAGGTTGCATTTGGAGCCTACAATGATCTACTGTGATAACCAGAGTTGCATTAAACTCTCAGCTAATCCAGTATTTCATGATAGGTCCAAACACATCGACATCAGGTACCATCATATCAGAGATTGTGTTCAGCGGAGAATCATGATGCTTTCATATGTTCCCACGGAGGATTAGGATGCCGACATCCCGACGAAGGCGCTCACCAGGAGCAAGTTCGAATTCCACAGAGGCAGGATAGGGGTTGCAGATAATCCATATCTTGCTGAGAGGGAGTGTTGAAAATGCAGCAAGATGATGGAGCCTAGTGAAATGAAGTCGCCTTCACTAGGTGGGCCCGCAGGCTATTTTTGGCGCAAAGTCTATTTTTAGACTATGTCTATTTTTAGACATATGGAGCATGGTCTGGGAGTTGCAGTATGCTATTCTTGGAGTATTGGTCATGTTGGTGAAAATAGATGGACCTCTATTTTTAGACATTTAGGTCGAAGTCTATTTTTAGACTGCCTAGCTAAAAATAGAAAAGTCAAATATTATTTACCCTTAATAATATTTGGACTATAAACTTCAGTTTATCCTCTTGCAGCACTTCAGTTTGACTCACGGATGTGAGGCATGCAGCTGACAAAGGAATTACGCTATTCCTAGGGGTTTGGTTGAGCTCATGCATGATAGACTTCAGTTAGACTCATGTGGCAGAGTTTTGGTGGAGTTGATTGAGGAGTTGATGGAGATTGTGTTCCAGTTAACTAGTTGAACTAGTTGTAATTAGTTTAACTGCTATTACAACTAGATATGAGTGGTGTGAATTAAATATTATTTAATTCACTAATTATTAACTCATTATTCAACTAAAAGAACACATCATTTAACTCAGTGCATGTACAGTTCAGTGGAGACCAGTGGAAGAGGTAGATGAAAGGGTGAGTTTGCTATTAGTTGCGACAGCAGTTGTGCATGGGATTTTCACAAGCATTGGAGGAGATTTCCCATGAGGATTGCGCAGTTGGAGCCAGTGAGATTCAAACTTGGATCTCTCATTACACCAGCCTTGATTGCGCAATAGAGGTAGGCAATTAGTGGATGAGTTTTGAACCCTTGACTTGTTCAAAACCAAGCTAGTTTGTGTGTAACTTTTGGAGACAGTACTGAGTACTTCTGAGGAGTATTGTACTAAGATTGTTACATGTTCTCTTCCATCTTAATATACAAAATAGCTGGGGGTTTTTAGCTATAAGCTTTCCCCATACATACTGTGTAATGTGTGTGATGTTTTGATGATCTTTTGATCGCATACGAGACAATACTGAGTACTTGTGAGGAGTATTGTACTGAGATTGTTACATGTTCTCTTCCATCTTAATATACAAAATAGCTAGGGGTTTTCAGCTATAAGCTTTCCCCATACATACTGTGTAATGTGTGTGATGTTTTGATGATCTTTTGATCGCATACCGCTTGTTTTATTTCCGCATGTGTGATGATCTGAGTAGAAGAGATTATGTGTTGCATATGAATTCGAATTAGTATGTGATCAGGATAATCTCGGTGGATAAATCTTCTTTATTCAGCAAATTTCTACAATAATAACATTACTCTTTTGTGTTTATATATATATATATATATATATATATATCAACTTTAAAAGGAGATAAAGTAATTAGAAGTAAAAAAAAAATTGTGTGAATAAAATGTTGAAGGCTTATACTTTTCAAAAATATTTTAACATTGTATTTAAATAAAATATTTGAAGATCTATGTTAACTAATATTGATTATACTTAAAAAAAATATTAATAAGAAAAAAAAACCATTTAAATGTGCAAAATGTACTCTATATAGCATTCAAAAATATAATTTAAACAATGAAAAAATATACATTATATATAGAGAGAAATTTGCAAAAAAAAAATTAAAATATTGCACTCTAAAAGAAGTTTGCACCAAAATAAATTTGATCCCTTTTGGTTCATGTTGGATATATATTATTATTATATTTAAAATATAAATCAAATAGTTTATATCTTAGTGTATATACCACTATTAATTTCTCTATTATAAGGTGCGCATTTTTTTTCCCAAAAAATGGAAAAGTTCATCTTTTCATTAGGTATAAAAGGAGTACAGTAATGGCATGAGCCTAAAATATAAAAGGCTCATATTGTTAGTCTTATTATTCATGATATTATGGTTCAACAAATATTTCAAGCAAAATTTGTGAAATAAAGAAAAATTATGGATGGAAAACAAGTATAAAGGGTTTTAGAAAGACATAATACCATTTATCTAGAAAAAACACACGAGATCCATTAAAGGTTGTTCTGTGTGAAATCCAAAGACCATCATTAAGCTTCATATAATCTACATATAATTTTAAAAATTATTATATGTGTTTAATATTGGATATGTGGATCATAAACCAACCATGAATAGGGGTTTGTCTAGTCCTCAAATGATTCCCCACCCTTCACTAGCCAAAAGTGTTACTGTTAAAATTGGAAACTAGGGCCAAACACCACCTTGGATAGCTCATATGATGGAGAGGATATTTTATTGGATTCCTCTTTCTGAGAGGTGCAATATTGATCTAAAGATCATCCTGTTTGGATGAGCAGAAGTGTGATTTTGAATATAATTCTCACACATGTGCAAAATTGTCAAGGTTGGCCATAAGTCTAATGTAAGCTCATAAAGCCCCAATACATGTGTCTCCACTCTCAAATAATTGTATAGATAAGAGAGAAATTTTCCTCATTTTTGACATCATCACTCAACACATTCTCTCTCCTCTCTTGATTAGGTAGTACAACAAAAGGAGTAGCTTCGCTTCTCAGCGTTGACCAAGGGTGACCGAAAATTTCAGGAAGAAATCGCAGATTTGTTTTGGGCTAATTGCAAGAGTGTTTAAAAGAGTTGATCGAGGTTCAACTCCACTATTTTGACTACAGTTTTTAGGCAGTTCCTTCGATCTCTTCGGGCCGCATCATCTGGCACAAAAACCGAGGCAATTGGAGTAGGTTAACCTGCGTTAACCATATGACCTTTGACCATAGTGTTGACTCTGTGTTGACCGTGTTTGAATAAGTTTTTTAGAGTTTTTTTGGGTTGACTTGGACTATATTTAAAGGCCAAACCGACTGGGTTTGATAGAACTGATTTGGAGGAGTATTTCTAATGGTTTGACCAGCGTTGACTTTCAAGTTAGGGTATCATGTTGATTGTTGTTTGACTGGATTGTTTTGACAGTGTTTGGGTAGGTGAATTTTATATGATGTACTCTCTCTCTCTCTCTCTCTCTCTCTCTCTCTCTCTCTGCTAAACTTTTGAAGAATAATAAGAAGATTTGATCAAAGGGTTTTCCCCACATTGGGGTTTTTCCCTGGCATCCGCCAAATATTGTGTCCTCTTGTCTTGGCTTGTCTTCTGCTTCTTATTATGTTCTATCTCCATTTACTATTACTATCAAGTTAATGTGATTGCAAATCTGGAAATTAATATTGGGCTAATAATAAATATTGAAGTAAATTTCTCTAAAGCATAGAACATACCATTGTTAGCTAAATTTAACATGGTATCAGAGCCCAAGTGAAGACAAAGCCCAAGCAAGAATGAGAAAAACAATCACTGAGATTTTTTGGATAAGGACAAGATTCAATGGCCTCCTCATCTTATTTCAAATACGATGACAAGCTCAATGGTATGATTTATTATCATGCATGGAATATGTATCTTGATTTGACTTTGGAAGAGAATGAGGTTATGGATTATATGCAGGGAAATATTTTTGAACCTCCTTTAAGTGCATCGATTGCCACTAAGATGAAGTACAAGAAAGGTGAAGTCAAATATAAGAATATCATCAAGTATTCTATTCAAAAACATTTGGTTTATTACATTTATGAATTGGGCACATCAAAGGAGATCTATGACAAGTTGGTTAGAATGTTTAAAGTTATCAATGCAAACCAAGTACTCTTTCTCAAGAACAAGTTGAAGAACATAAAGAAGGGTAGAGGAGAATATATCTAATCCTACTTCATGAGGATTACCGGAAAAAAAATGATATTCTGTCTATTGGAGAAGTTATTGCTGACAAGGAGCTCACCCTCATTGACCTTGGAGGTCTCCATTGTGAATGGGATGTGTTCAATACCACTATCCTTAACAGTGATAGGATTCCAAGATTTGATGAATTTTTGACGAGATGCACTCAAAACTATAAAAGGATGATGGAGAGATACATGTCTTCAAATAGGGATGATCCTACTGCATTCTTCGCTCATGCTAAAGGAAGAACAATGTTGGTCTAAGGAAACAAGGTCAAGGACATGGATTCAAAGATGGAAGAAAATAAAGATGCTTCAATTGTAACAGTTTTGGTCACTATGCTAGGGAGTGTCCTAATAAAATGGATACACCTTAGGATGATGATAAAAACAATAACCACAACAATTTCAAAGGAACAACAATAAAAGGAATGGCAGGTTCAATAAAAAAGGAAAGAATAATGCTCCTGCCACCCAATATGGAAATGGTCGGACTCCCAAAAGATCAAGAAAATCCAAGTATGATGAATCTAATATTGTAGATGACAAGAAAAAAGAATTTTGTCTTATATCTTCCCTCTCTATTGCCTCTCCTCCAGACACCTTGGATAAGTAGTTGATTCATAGTGGTGCCTCAAGGCACTTCACTGGGTATAAAGAGGCCCTATCACATTTGATTGACAAGGAAACCAATTTGGAAATCATACTTGGAGACAATTCTACCTATCCCATGAAAGGGAAAAGGAGTGTTACTCTTCATTTAAATCAAGGTCAAATCCTTCATCTACAAGATGTATTATATGTACCTGACTTGAAGAAGAATTTGGTATCTATTTTGGCGATGGAAGAAAAAGGATTCAAGGTGGAATTCATTGATGGAAATGTAACTATTTGGAAAAGGAATTTCAAATAATCATTCACTCTTGTATTTAGGGTTGAAACCCTTTATCAGGTTGGAGGAAATATTTTGGAAGCCATGACATGCAACACTACTCTTCAATCTGAATTATGCCATTGGAGGTTTGCTCACCTTCATTATAAAGCTCTTCTCGATGCTAGGAAGATGGTCACAGGTATGCATGATTTTAAAGTTGATCATGAAGGTTTTTTTCAGGGCTTTGTCCAAGGGAAACATACAAGGGGACCATTCCCCTCAAGTTATAGCAAGTCTACCGACATTCTTCAATTGATCCATTCTGATTTATTTGGTATGTTTCCCGTAATGTATTTGGGATGATATTTGTATTATGTTATTTTTGTGGATGAATTCTCTCGCAAAACATGGATTTACTTCTTGAAGAAGAAGGATGAAGTGTTCAAGTGGTTCCGCTTCCTTGGTTGAAAATCAAACAGGGAAGAATATCAAAGAATTTAGGACCGATAATGGAACTGAATGAGTCAAATGAGTTAAATGACTATTGTATGGAAGTTGGCATTAAGAGGGAGACCACTACTGCTTATAATCCTGAACAAAATGGAGTTTCTGAAAGTAAGATTCAAACCATAATTGAAGCTACTCGGTCCATGCTTCATGACCGAGGCCTACCGAACTTCCTATGGGGAGAAGTTGCCAACACTTCCATGTATGTCCAAAATAGATGCCCACATCAATAATTGGACTCCAAAACTCCCGAAGAAGTTTTCACCGGTAAGAAACCTGATGTTTCTCACTTTATAATTTTTGGTAGTCCTATGTATTTTCATGTTCCGAAAGAAAAGAGAAGCAATTTGGATGCTTATGGAAAGAAGGGAACATTTATGGGCTATAGTGAAACTTCAAAGGCATATAGAATTTATGTGCCTAGTCAAAGAGAAGTGGAAATAAGTCATGATGTCACCTTTGATGAAGATGTTTCCCTTGGGAAGGTTAGAGACCTTCCTATTCCAAGGAAGGACAAATAAGAAGATGCATGAAAGTGGGAAGAACCGAAGGACGAGGTGATGTCAGATGTTGAAGGACTGATGGATCCCATTGATCCACCTTCACATCAGCCCTCCTCCTCAAAAAATGAGACCCTCATGGCTCAGGGAAACTCTCGAAGATGCCGAAAGGCATATTTCATCAAGGGGGACATTTCGTGAAAGTAATAATTCGAATAGGTGCCAAGGGTACTTAACTTCCATGAGCACCATTGTTCAAACTGAGCCTTGCACATTTAAAGAATTCGTGAAGCACCAAGTTTGAAAGGATGCTATGAACAAAGAGTATGAGTTGATTATGAAGAATGACATATGGGATGTGGTCCCTAGACCCAACTATGAATCCGTTGTCACCTCGAAATGTCTCTACAAAATAAAAACATGGATCTAATGGAAGTGCTAAAAAGTTAAAGGCCAGGTTTGTTACTTGAGCCTTCTCTCGAAAGGAAGGTGTGGACTATGATGAGATATTTGCACTAGCTTCCCAATATACCATCAATTCAATCATTTCCCTTACTGCCTCTCAAGGATGGAATTTTCATCAAATGGATGTCAAGATCACCTTCTTGCAGGGCACACTTAAGGTTATGCCTATGTGGAGAAACATGTGGGGTTCGAAGTTCAAGATCGAAAGACACATGTATGCAGGTTGAAGAAATTCCTCTATGGGTTGAAGCAAGCTCCTTGGGCTTGGTATGAGAGGAGTGAAAGCTATCTGATGAAGTTGGGTTTTACAAGAAGTAAAGTTGATTTGAACCTTTATTTCAAGGTTGAAAATGATAAACCTCTCATCTTGGTAATTTATGTGGACGATCTCTTTCTGACAGGTGCAGACCCTCTCATTTATCAATGCAAGAGGGATTTGGCTTTTGAATTCAAGATGAAGGACCTAGGACTAATGCACTACTTCCTAGGCTTGGAGGTCTGGCAAAATCCAGGTGATATTTTCCTTTCTCAAGGAAAATACATTGTGAAGCTACTTGAAAGATTTGGGATGGTGGATTGAAAGTCTATGACTACTCTGATGGAACTTAACTTCAAGAAGCTATGCAGAAGTGTTGTTGGGCCCTGTTGTTATATCATCCACCACCTTAGCCCTAAGAAGCTTATAAAGGCGGATCACCCGACAGCATAAAGGGGAGAAATATTTAAAAGTGTGAATGGGTTAATATGAAAGGAGATCCATATAAAAAGGGGACAAGGCATTATATTATATGGTAAACTTGCGACAAAGCTTTAACCGAAACAAAGAGGACAAAGGTGCAAGACATTTGCACAATGCGGGGCCCGCCCACACTTCGCGTATTCAAAGGATGAAGCTGCGTGAATGATTCTGGGGGGTTCAAGAATGGCAACGGGAAGGTGGAAGCTCCCACCTCCGGAATTCTGGTGACGTGGCATACGATGGGACCCAAGGAAGATATTCCGTGGGGTAATGGCCACAGGGTTAAAGCTGCTCCAAAACCCCGCCATACTTTCTAGTGCGCTCGACCACGAAGGACACCTAGTGCTACGAATATAACGGTAAGGTAAGTCCTAGGACACCTGGTACACGACCAATACCAGAATTTAACCCGACACGTGGTATACACCTAACCAAACTCTGATATCAAATAACCAGATGCCACACGTCTCAATGTCGGCGTCCTTTTGACATCAGCCCCACAAGTGTCGTCCTAGTCTCGTTTTCCGAGAAATTTGAAGTCATATAACCCTACTCCGTGTTCACTGTGGTAAATACTTCCTTTTTACAAGATACTGTATAGCTAAAGCGCAAGCATCTAGTACCAGAGCTACCAAGTCTCTTTCAGCTTCCTTGCGTCGTTTTCCCGAGCATTTTCCTTACTATGCAGGTATTCCGTCCCTTTTTTACTATCTGGTTTCCTTCCACTTTTCATTTTCATAATGGTCATGGGTAAATTCAAGGTTAAAAATTCTAAACCCAAAACCCCTCAAGTTCGCGAGTCTAGGGCTACCCCTGGACCTGAGCCTTTCACAAACTTGCAAGTCCACATCTGAGTCCCACAATACCCGTTTCTCATTAGTAGTGTCAAGCCGGATTTATTCATGAAGCATGTGGAAAATAGGGACAGATTCAGAGTCATTTTTCCAGGACTATATCACCAAATTACTATGCCTGTCTACCCAGTCGTTGAATTCATTTGTTGGCTCAGAGAAGCTTACGATGAACGCTAGGATATGTTCCTCTCATCTCAGGGGAACAAGATATTCAGTATATCTTCTGAAATCATCATAAAAGCCCTATGTTACCCTACTAGTTAAAATTATGTCAGTTTCACTGAATGACGCTATCTCGTTAGTTTTCCAAGTTACCATGGAGGCAGCAGAGCGACTTCATCGCTGCTATTTCTGACTCCCGCCTCACAGCCTTCCCATCTGCAGATTCGGTGCCCCTGAGTACATTCAAGGAATACCTTCAGCCAACCCTTGCTCTCATTGCGGGATTACTAGGTATAGAAGGGGTCGATCAAGTCTCGAAGGAGTGTGTAGCCCTTTTGTGGTTAATGTTGCAACCCGGCATTGTATTGGACATCCATGGTTTCTTGGCTTGCGCCATCCAAACTCAATTTCAGGACCTCCCGGCTACAGGTCATTTTCGTTTCTGCTCCATTGTATTTTACCTTTTCCTCTTCCAACAGGCTGATAAGTTTGAGGGTTTGGGTTTAGAAATGTTTTATAGGATAAATTCTCAGCCAAGAACTATCTTTGACTGGAATCCCGCAACGCATCAGTTGGAAAATGGGGTGGGTTATTCAAGTTTCTTGAACGAATTCATTACAATAGCTTATACTATTATTCATGACAATCCCCTACCCAGGATTTTTCCTGAGCAGAAGAAATGGCTACAGTACAGTGAGGTCGAAAGCACAGGAGACTGGTACCTATTTGATGACTACACTTAGATTAGGGTTTACGGTGCAGAAGTTTCCCCTTACATACTGCCAGTTTTTCCCGCCATGTGGATTTACGCCTTAGAGTACCTCCGGCAGACCTTGAAGACTGACCAGCTCCACTTCCACCCTGTGAAAAAGGGGTTCCTTCTTAAACTTCCTACACCCATCGGCCCCTTCATTGTTAACTCAAGGCATGCCCTCCCCATAGTGGAAAACCTGCTCAAGGGTATGGATTTAAGGCAAGGGAAAGCCTGGCCCTATGATCCGAAGGGAATCATCTCAAATAAAAGGAATGAGATTAAATCAACTGCTTATGCTCACAAAACTAGACCTTTCATCAAGTGGAGAGCTAATCTTGATACCTAGCCTTTGCTTTCACAGATGGAGATTGATTCATCTGCGACAGGGGAAAAAGGAGACAGTACTTCCACACCAGAAGCAGGCAAGAAATAGGTGAAAGAAGATGGGGCCTCAGCAGATGGTTCTCCACCTTCCAAAAGGCAGAGAACCAATGAGGAAGAAAGTGTTGGGGAGGAGCAGTCACTGGAAAAGGTAACATTGTATGGAAAGCCCGACAAGGGAAAAGCAGGTTTTATGGTAAGACGTGATGGTACATCATCTTCTGACTTCTCAAAAGTTTCACAAGCCATCTCTGTAAATAGGTCAAAGGCGGAAAGTGAAAGGAAGGTGAAAAACAGAGCTATCAGAGAAAATCACTGGTCTGAATTAGAAGGATATGTTGACAAATATCATACTTGGTTTTCAGCCGAGATTGAGATGGACAAAGAACAATTGGTAATGGACATGACTGAAGCAATATTAGACCCATAGGATGGGGCCACCAGTTACAGAGCTCTGGAAGTGGTAGTAAACATGTCACAAGTCCCACCAATTGACAAGTGCAATATGTTCCAATGTTTCGGTGATATGCTAAAGGATGAGGTTGTGAAGCTCTCCCTCACTCTAAGGAAGCTCCAAACCAAGTACAACTAGGTGGTCAAGAACCTTATAATGGATAAGATTAATGCCCGGGCACTCTCAAATGATTTGTGCAGTCTGCAAACTGTTGTGAAGGGCAAAGGGAGCGGTAAAGCAGACCCTCAGGGCCACGTCATCTCAGAGCTACAGAAACAAGTTGCAGCTCTGAAACATAAGCTTAATATTCCTGGCTTTCAGCACGTACAGACTACTAAATTAGCCCAAATAGAAAAATACAAGGCTGATCTAGCAGACTCCCTTGCCAAGGAGAAGGAAGAAAAGGTTAAAATTTCGGACAAGATGACTACCCTCCAGCGGAAGATGGACGAGCTGCAGAAAAATTGGGATGCACATGTATGCTCCACACCACCCCCTGAAGGATCCAGCTCCCTCTCCGAGCAGCTAACCACAACACAGGGTGAACTTCAAGTGGCAAAGAAAAATTTTCAAATGGAACGACAGAAGATTCAGGAGCTCGAGGCCCACCTCAAAGAGAATTCCGAAAAGGTAGCGGCTCTGTAGAAGGAAATAGAAGAGGGGAAACAAGAAAAACTGCAGCAGGAGAAGACTATCCGGGACCTTACGAGCTGGATGAAAGGAAACATCACCCTTCTGGATGCCCGATGCTTAATTTGGACAGACATTATTACGGAGGTAAAGAAGCGTTGGGTTTTCCTGACCCTCATTGAAGAAAAGAAGGCCGCGGTACACCAATTCAGAAGAATTTTACACGAAGGGTATGAAAATGCTTCAACTAAGGTTGAAAACACCAGAAGGTATATTGCCCTTCTAAATGACTTGAGTTCAGAAGAATTTTCCAAACAAGGAATCAAGAGCAGGTTCAAAGAGGCGTCAGAATGTCAAAGGGTGATGGAAAAGGAAGCTACGCGCAACCTTGCACTGGGTAGTTTGGAAAAGATGGCGACAAGCTTGGAGCAGTTCGAAAAAGAATGGACCGAACTAACACTCGCCGACCTCCCATCATGTTGGGAGCCTTCAGATGCGGTTCTTCAACCATTATTTGCATACGAGTGATGGCTGACAGAAGTGATGAATCAGACTGACATACCATCTGAGAAGACCGCTCGGCTTAACGCCAAAACCATAATTGCAGCACTTGGTAATGAATTCTCTCTTCTACATCAAGTGAAAAAACGGTTGTCCACTCTGGCAAGTTATGTTGAGCTAACAGAAGTGCATATTCGAGGTGATGATTTCACTATGATACCTGATCCTGCAGCCGACACTTGGCAGAGGTGCAACAATCATGCGAGTTCATCGGTCACCACATCTGCTCTGTCCGCCTCTAAGAAAGCCAGTTCCTCTGCAACCACAGTACCGCCTACTCCAGTTACAGCCTCGACTCCTTCCCACCACCAAAATTGTTAACTCATGATTGGGCCCATGTGGCCTCTTGTTTTATTTTTACTTTCAATATTCGAGTGAAATTCATATTTCACTCTTGCAATTTTTACTTTCAGTTAGATAGTTATGTTATTTTCATTAGAAACGGCTATAAGCCCGATTTGTAAGATGATGGGAAGCATTTTGCCCCATCATCAATTTTGATTTTCTGATTAAGACCCGAAACTGCATACAGGCACGTGGAAAAGATATTTTCGCAAAATATATTTCCGTGTATGGCCCATGAGAATGTTATAAAAGTAGAAAGAAAAGACATCTACAGGGTTCCATATTTTCCAAAGGACTCACTAGTTCAAGCACTCTGTATGTATGTTGTCTGAATTTTGATAATTGATGTTGAAGATCCCGTAGGGACTCAGTGATAAGAAGCTTTGTTGGAATTGGGGATTCTGATCTGGGTGATTCATGGTTTGTAGCTCTTCTCTATGTTTTAAATACAAATGTTCATTTCACATATCTCCACATTTCTTATATCTATGCTCTGGAATGCGAGTGCTCCTATGTTTAAATGTGAATTTATCATTACAGATACTCATGTTTACTCAGCTATAGTGCTTTAAATATAGCTCAGGCAGGATATTTTGTTTCGTTTTTCAACTATTCCACCGTTCCTTTGATATTAACTACAATGGATCCTTGTCTTTGGAATTGTTCACATATATGGATTATTATCTTTCATAGGCCCAGTATATATGGATTTCTGTCTTTGGATAAGCCCTATTATGGTTAATATTCTACTAAATTCTCTTCCACATTCATCGCCTACATATTAATTGATATCTGTGTGTCATTTTAGAAGTCGGCCCCCTCTAAAGCATTCTGTCTTAAAGCCGTCGAATGCATTTATGTATTGAAGTTTATACTCATTTTCTGCAGTTTCATAGTTGTTGTGTTTAACTTTGGGGTCTTGGTTCCACCCTTATTAAAACCATTCATCCAAGAGATTATAGCATAAGATCCTATCCTTGTCAACTCCTATCAGTTGAGTCATATGCTCCTTGCAGTTAAGATGTCCTAGGCACTGGTCTTTATACAACTCAAAACTGTCTCTAGGAGCTACAACAAGCCCGATTTGGGTAATTCTTATGAGTATCGTCAACTCGTGGGGGCTCTGATGTTCTTTGTGAAATCTCATCCAGACATATGCTTTGCAGTGAATACATTTAGTCAATTCGTGGTCGAGCCTCATCACATATATTGGATTGCTGCCAAGAATATTTTGAGATATATCTAGGGCACAATCAACTATGGACTGAGATACACTACCAAGAATTTGAGGCTCCATGGTTATTCTGATGCTGACTGGGCTGGCAGTGTGGTGGATCGTAAGATAACATATGGATGTGGCTTCTCACTAGGTTCTGCTTCGATATCCTGGATGGGAAGGAAGCAGAAATTGGTTGTTTTGAGCACCACCGAGGCTGAATACATTGTTGTGATTATGGTATGTTGTGAAGTTATTTGGTTGAGGAAGCTCTTCAGTGATTTTTTTGGGTGTGTGTTGGATACCACCGTGATTTACTGCGACAACCAAAGTGGGATTTGTATTTCTGATAATCTTATGTTCCATGACCGCTCCAAGCATATTGATATCAGGTACCACTTTATCCGAGATATGGTACAACGGGATCAATAAGGCTCCATCACATTGGTACTAATGAAAAATTCATAGATATTCTCATGAAACCCTTGGCAAAGGTCAAATTCTTAACCTTCTGTGAGAGACTTGGAGTCGTAGAGGGACCCTCTTATGAGGGTCCCATATGAGTTGGATATTGAGCTCTGGGAGCTCTGGGGGCTTGGGGTACTTCTTGGAGCTATGAACAACCATAGGGTGACTGGCTCACCTTCCCCAAGTGGTGTGTTGTGTATAGGGTGAGTGGTTCACCTTCCCTTAGTGGTGCGCTGTGTACAGGGTGAGTGGTTCACCTTCCCCTATGATAACCCATGATGGTTGATATATACATAGGATGAGTGGTTCACCTTCTCTTATGGAATATGAGAAGGATAAGTTGTTCACCTTCTCCTATCAATACATCCTAACCATGTAGTCTGGGACTCATGGGAAGTACCTCTCATCTGTCCAATGATTTGGGAAATGAGGAAAGGGACCATAGCACTCTCGATGGATGCATTGTGTACTGTCATACTCCCTATGTTATGATATCTAATATTGATCTAGGATCAATTGAGACTAGATTCGGGTTAGTGGAGAGTGGAAAGTTCTTGTGACTCGCTCTCAATCATTTATTCTTCATTATTTCTTTATGGTTCAGCAAAGCATAGCAGAAATGACAGAGATGGTACAGGTTGACAGATATATTGGCAAGTGGATTTATCCCTAGTTGAGAGGGAGTGTTAAAACTGAAAACTACTGCCAAAATCCACCTTGTACATCTCATATGATAGAGATGATATTTTTATTGGATTACTCTTTCCGAGAGGTGCAAGATTGATCTAAATATCATCTTGTTTGGATGAGAAGAAGCGTGTTTTGAATTTAATTCTCACACATTTGCAAATTGTCAAGGTCGTCCAGAAGTCTAATGCAGGCTCATGAAGCCCCAATAGATGTGTCTCCACTCTGAATGAATTTTATAAATAAGAGATACCTTTTCCTCATTTTTGACATCATCACTCAACACATTATCTCTCCTCTCTTGATTGGGTCGTACAACAAAAGGAGCAGCTTCTCTTCTCAGCATTGACCAAGGGTGACCAAAAATTTCAAGAAGAAATCATAGATATGTTTTTGGGCTAATTGTAGGGTACATTGACCGAGGGTAAACTCCACTATTTTAACTGTGGTTTTTAGGCATTTCCTTCGATCTCTTCAGAATGCATCTTCTGGCACAAAAATTGAGGCAATTGGAACAAGTTGACCATAGGACCTTTGACCACAATGTTAACTCTATGTTTTACAGTGTTTGATTAAGTTTTTTAGAGCTATTTTGGGTTGACTTGGACTATCTTTGGAGACCGAATTGCCCGGGTTTAAGCGAGCTGATTTGGAGGAGAATTTTTGTTGGTTTGACCAGCGTTGACTTTTAGGTTAGGGTATCATGTTTACTGTTGTTTGACTGGATTGTTTTGACAGTGTTTTGGCAAGTGAATTTTATTTGATGTACTCTCTCTCTCTGTTGAACATTTGAAGAATAACAAGAAGATTTGATCAAAGGGTTTTCCCTACATTGGGGATTTTCCCAGGCATCCGCCAAATATTGTGTCCTCTTATCTTGGCTTGTCTTCTTCTTATTGTTTATGTTATATCTGCATTTAATATCAAGTTAATGTGATTGTTAATCTATATATTAATATTTGGCTAATAATAAATATTGAAGTAAAATGCTCTAAAGCATAGAACATACCATTGTTAGCTAAAATTAACAGTTACGAATAAATACAAATGTGATTTCATTTTCAAGATCTTGATACTAAAAAAAAAAAATTGAAGTCTCTCTTCTAGGTAATGTTGTGCAAACTTTAAAAAATAAAATAAAGGCTATATTTTTTACTTGTAATGTATCATAATCCAACTTCATCAAGGATTGTTTGTTAAAATTTCCATACTTTGTTAATAAAATTGTTATTAAATTATGAAATTTTAACACATAATATGTAAAAATTCATTAATTCAAGTAATTATTTCCAAATTTTATACCAAAATCATCAGTTGTCCTTAATTAGATATATGAAATTTCAATATATAGCAACATAAAATTTCAATAATCAAAGTATTTTGTCTTCTACCATATTTTATCATGAACATTTGCTAACATTATGGATCATGATGAAACCAAGAGAAATATTTTTGGTGGAAAAAATTTGGGTTTTTTCAGTTAGAGTCAGTCAATAAAATCCTCTTTCTTAGGAAAAAGAAAAATGAAGGGTAGTAACTTAGTTAAATACTAAATAAGATATTAAGGTTTTATGAATATTATTTGTGAACAAGAAAAATAGTAATTACAAAGTTCCTTAAATTTTCCCTTTAGTTTAATTTTTTCTTAGATTTTCTCTTAAGTTTAAAATAAAATGCTCCCCATACCACTTGGTGGAAAGATTCAATGATTAATTTCCATTAACTAGTAATAATGAAATATCAAGGCATCACGATACCTAGTCCCAACTAATAATTCTTATGATTTAGAGATATGCTAAATAACTTTATTCAACCCCATGATTAGCTTGGAAACAAATTTGAGTCATTAGATTATGAACATATAAATTTTCCTTATAGTTTTTCAAGCAACACCATTTAGTAACATCTTGTTTCTCAAGCTCACTTAGGTGCAATATTACAATTATTGTCAAATGTTATGAATAACTACTATATAATAATAGTTATAGGTTATAATTTACACTTATGTTGTTGCACCCAAATAAATTATATTAAATGGTTTCATGATTATGTGCACATATAAGTGGATCAAATCCCAACCCCATGACCTCCAAATTTTAAGCCTTGAGTGGCAAGCACAAAGGTAGGTCATCATGGACCCTGGAGGAACAATTAAAACTCCATTCACATGGGGACCTAGTGTTTTGTCCAATAACTAAGCATAAGCTTATGCACTATGGTAATGATTGAAAATAATTAAAGGTATATGTGTTTGATTTATGGTTGTGATGGAAGACTCCAAGGAAATCATCAACCATATGGTCTTCAACTCTATAATGCTTGATAATTATTAATATCCATAATTGCTAAAATTTCATATGATCATGTTATGTGGGAGAACAAATCTAAAGAAAATCATTCTACAAAAAAAGCTTCAATAACAAAAGAGGTGGTGTTTATGGTTAATGGCACAACTAATCAACATTTCATCCCTTAAGCCATTATTATGGGTACAAGGGAATGTATCAAACATCTAAAATATCACATGGCTTGTAGAATTAGACTTTGCACTTAATGTCACGATAGTATTGAGTAGGGATGCAAGTCCCTCCTCAACTTTATTGAAGCTATGAATGTGAGCACTTTTGAATAAGGAGTTATTATTCTCTCAAATTGTGTTGGGGTTATCGTTATGTTGATCATAAAGCATCTATGAGAAGTCGAGACTTTAGCACTATGTGGTATAGTAAGAACTCAAACTATTTGAGTCTAGTAGGTGATTTTTTTTTTGTCTCTAGATTTCTATAAGTTTTCTAGGGACCCTCCCCCTTGCAGTATTTCCTATGAAGGATGCCTCTTAAGCCCTTAGGTTACCTCTTGTTCAAACATTATAGATTTGGGATCTCCCAAGGTTTTCCTTTAAATTATGTATATTCTTTTGGGTTTAATTTACCTTTTGGAAAGCATCCTCTGCTTTATAACATAGGAACCATAGGCTCTTCAAGGGACTTGCAAGTATGGGAAGAGATTTGGAATTTTAGTAGTGTGTGTATTTAGAAATTGGTTGGGGATATTGGTCTGTGTGTGGTCCCATTAAGGCCCCGAAAATTGGGGCAACAACATCAGGGAAAACCACCCAATCGGGGACTTAAAAACTATCCCTTTTCTATTTGGTATGGTGGCTCAGACTTGATTTATGGGACCAGTTTCCCAGAGAAATATAATTGGGTGAATAGATGGGATTATAACTATTTGTAACTTGGTAGATGGGTGTAATATCAAGCCTGAAGTAAATAATATATCTATCTATATGTATCCCAGGATGAAATATATTCTCTATGCAATTTATAAATATTATCTTTCAGCGAATGCAAATAAAGATTATGCAAACACTTAGAGATATGAAAACGATTTGAAATCATTGATTTAATTAAATAGTTAACTAAATCAACTAGATAAGGCTATATCAAAATTGTTTACTGCTTGTATTTATTATGTACCAAATGATAACAATCTAACATGTTCAAAAGTGAGTTAATGCCTCATTGTTTTCAAATAGATACATGAAACAAAACTTCATAAGAAAAATTAACCATTTCTCATTTGAAACAAAAATATAACATATACGATAAAATTACCATGTATACGCA
>JAXQQM020090583.1:0-36838 GCA_034641835.2 Pinus albicaulis | reverse complement strand
GCAAGATCAAATGAGTGGGCAACCTCATGAGCAGGTCAAGATCCGACCTGATTACAAATACAAACATATATGGAAAACAAGGACTATTAAGGAATATTATAGAAAAGGTTCAAAAACATTCCAGATGCCTGTTACATATCCAAAAGGGAGATTTGACTCGAAAGACATCAGATATGATAAAATGAGGAAAATGGGGACGCCCTTGGGTCTGCAAATTATAAATGATGAAAAGATGACGCCAGCCCGATCCAGAAAATAATGAAAACATAATGATAGTTCTGCTGAATAGCTGTGAAACATCATATGAACTACCATTTTAAGATGTGAGCACGCTCGCCTGCCGTAGAAACCCGCTCGCTTGCCGCTGCTTGCACGCCTGAGAAGATAAATATATAGATTTAAAAGCACCAGCAGAGATAATGACCTGAAATATGTACAAAATGGCTGAACAATGGATGCAATGAACGCTGGCCAAAAGTATATGACTCGCTCGCCTGATGAAGACAGATCCAAAATCCAAATAAAAGACTGTGGCGAGTACCATTAGATGTGAACAAAAATAAAGAGAGGCACCCCTATGCCTCCGCATGCAAAAATGTAAACAGAGAAAATGATATAGGAATTAAGGAAGAGAGATGTCCCGCATGCCCGACTGAAGACCGTTTTGAAAATGAACAACCCTCAAAAAACCAAAATCCTCCAGCAGCCCCTTCTTGGAGAGTCGATCGGCTCTAGTATTGACCTCGCGATAAATGTGATGGATGGGAGGACAGTCCAACCGATTCCAAAGCGTTCTGGTTCTATCCATCCACCCTTGAAGATTTGGAGAATCCATATGAGCCACATTTGATAACCATGCAGTCACCAGCTTAGAATCCCCATAGATACCAGCCACATGAATCTGGAGGTCATAAGCAATGAAAAGCCCACTCCACAACGCCATAATTTCAGCCTTATTATTAGAGCCTGGACCACCATTCCAATGAATATGGAAACGTTCATGTTCAGAGATTTTAATCCATGCCCCGCAACCTGTTGTGTTATTCGCAGCAGCACCATCAAAGAAAACAGCAGGAATGGAAATGTCATGTGGTCTTAGACGATGAGAGCTATCAGAGACAATAGGCGGATTTGTAGGGATATCATCCATCCATGATTTAATGGCGAGAAAAATTTTATGAGTTTGAATGGGAATCTGGTCAAAAATCCGCCTGTTCCTAGCTAACCAAATCTCCCATATAAAGAAGAATGGCAGCGATCGAAAAGGGCTGTGTAGCTTGTCCCATACTATAGCAGTGGACATAAAGTCCACAGGCCGCCATGACGGATCCGGAAAGAAGTAACTAAATAAATTCCATATGAGAATAACAGAAGGACATGTAAAGAAGATGTGAGAGATTGACTCTTCTTCAGCTAAGCAGAAAACACACTAGCCAGGACCATGATGACCTCTCTTCCTTAAATTGTCCCACGTGAGGATACGATTCTTCCAAGAGAGCCATCCGAAAATAATGATTTTAATTGGAATTTTCCTCTTCCAGAAGACTCGGAAAGAGCAAGGAGTCTGCAAAACATGAACAGAAGCAATAAAAGTCTGATAGACATCTTTCACAATAAGGGAGCTATTTTCCATCGGGCCACCCCAAACAATTTTATCCCCTCCCGTAGCATAACATAGTCCTGCACGACGAAGAGAGTCCCGAAAGCTATTCCACTCGTCTATCATAGCACCATCCAGTCCAAGTTGACCCGCTGACTTGAAGATAGGCGCAGAAAGTGACCAACAAAGGATAATCTGAGAGAGGAAATGAATTCCACGGAAAGCAAGAGCATGGATAAGATTCTGAGATGGGCCACAATCAGGATCTAGCTGAAGTAGGGTATTCGTGCCAATGGGGATGAGGCTACCATCCCTAAAATTCCACCTGAGACGAGGAGCAATAAGGGGGATTATCTTCCTAAAACTGCGCCATATACATGATATGAAGCGTGGAAAGGATAGAGAATTGCAGCTGATAAATTGTAAAGCGTTGTCCTGAATGTACTTGACTTTAATAATATCATTCCACAGGCCCGGAAAAGTAATGGCTCTCCAGAAGGATTTCATAACAGAGCACAATTGAAAAGCCGTGAATCAAGAATACCCCAACCATCCAAGCCCTTGGGTCTGCAAATATCACTCATACTGCAGAGATGATATTTCTGTTCAAGATTGGCACCTCCCCATAGAAAGTTAGAAATAATACCATTTATCCTGGAAATAATACCTGCAGGGATGAAGAGAAGATGTGCCCATAAGACCATCATCTGGGATAGAACTGATTGAATAAGAATATACCTGCCACCCATCGATAACCATTGATGATTCCATCGTTGAATTCTATCCCGCAACCTATCAAGAATCCAAGACCAATTTCTGTTCTTGTAACCACAAGGCTTAATAAAGAACCCCAGATATTTGAATCCATTTGAAATGTGACGCGTGGAAATTCCCATGAAATCTGCTATGAAAGTGATCTCCTGTACATCACCAAAATCATATAGAAGAAAGGACTTACCGCAATTGATGCTGAGGCCGGTAGCACTTTTGAAGCGTAAGAACATCAAGTGGATGAAGAACCAGTGGTTCCGTCGTAAATAGCCAAAAAGCAGCAAGTCATCCACAAATAGTGAATGAGAAGTAGAGACAGAGTTCGAGAAAGCAAAGCCCTGAATATAACCTCGATGTTCAGCAAAGTGCATGAGTCTACTAAAACCGTCCATCACCAGAAGAAAAATAAGCGGAGAAAGGGCGCACCCCTGTCTCAGCCCCCGACCAGCTTTGAAGAACCGTGAAGGAAAACCATTGATGATAACCGCATATCGAACATTAGAGACACAGGACAAAATCCATCTCATGATCCGAATCGGTAAGCCAACCTTAAGCAACAGCAACCGGATAAAAGCCCAGTCCACCGAGTCATAAGCTTTGAACAAGTCTATCTTCATAATCAGCGCTTCTTTTTTATCAACGTGGATAGAGTGAGCAACCTCCTGGGCGATTGCAATCGCATCATGAATGGACCGACCGCTCAAAAACCCATATTGCTCTCTTGAAATATTGGAAGACAAAACTGACTTGATGCGCTCGGCAATAATTTTTGAGGAGAGCTTGTACAACAAATTGCATAAGGCAATGGGCCGAAAATCCGTGAAAGTCTGTGGGTCCGAGACTTTGGGGATGAGGGCGATAAAGGATGAATTAAGATTTGCAGGCATGAAGCCCCTACATCGGAACATCTCAAGCATCTCAACGATCTCATCACCCATGAGATCAAAAAAGTGGACAAAGAATTCAGAGGGCCAGCCATCTGGGCCCGGACACTTATCATGCTTAAAAGACTTCAGGACCTTGAAGGCTTCATCCCTAGATATAGCTCTATCAAGAAACGCGATGTCATCCTCTGCGAAAAAACTGGGAAATTGTTCAAGTACCCATGCCTGATTCGAAACATCAATAGCCGGATCAGGAGAGAAAAACTTAGAGAAGTATGAGAAAGCCTCATCCTGTATATCTGGCGTGGAGAAAGCAAAATCACCATCCTCCTTCCTTATGCGCCATATGGCATTTTGATTGCGTCTGGCATTGGCCGATTTGTGAAAATATTTGGTATTTAAATCGCCCTCCTTTAGCCATAGCATTCTGCTTTTCAAACGCCAAGAGACCTCTTCAATACGAAGGATCTCACGTTTCCTTAAGCCAAGATCTTGCAGTAGCCGTAAAGAGGCCTCATCTGGACAGTGATCAACAAAAGAAGAAAATAAATCATCCATTTTAGATGAAATATCGAGCAGCTCCTTTCTAAGGTCCGATTTCTTCTGTATCTCCCATGCCTTTGTAGCTTTTTTGACAGACTGAATCTTGAAATGAAACCGGTCCCATCCCGTGAGGCCGTCAACATCAATACAATGTAGCCATATCCTATGAACCAGCTTGGAGTAATTCGGATCATCGAGCCAGACCCGATTGAATTTGAAAGGACGACCACGTACCACAAAGTCAGATTTCCATGAGAGCCTTATGGGCATATGATCAGAAATATTTGAAATAATCACCTCAGAACGAATCTGACACCATCGGTCAACAATATCGACATGAACCATAGCCCTGTCCAGTCTTTTGGCTATGAACTGGTCACCAGCTCGCTTATTAGACCATGTCGTCTTTAGAGGGATAAGACAAATGTCAGTCAAATTAAAACCATATAACAAGTCACATAAAAATGGAGATATCGAATCAAGCCTAGCATTTGAACCCCATACTTCATCTGAGCGCAAGGTAGAATTAAAGTCACCCATCAGAATTAGATTGCGAAGAGCGAGAATGCCAGATGCCGCCATACGTTGCCAGAAGGACAGCCTGTTGCGGTAGGGAGCATATAAATTTATAATATAAACGACCTCCTTATAACCCCTAATATAACCAACCAACAGAATTCCCCCGAAGAACTTGAAGGCCTTAAAAGAGGCCAGCACTGGATTCCATACAGCAATAAGACCACCAGAATGGCCAACAGCATCCACCACAGTCGCTTTCCATCCTGATTTAACACTGAGAAACAATTTGATAGCCCTGTCCCTTGCACATAAAGTCTCTTGAGCAAGAAAAATAATAGGATCCCCCGAATGCAGAATCTCACGAAGGAGCTTTGGGGGCATCGCCCAACCCCCGAATGTTCATAGAGATGATGTGATTCATCGAGACTCAGGTTCCGGGTTGCGTGCTCTAAGCGCCCGAGAGTTATCCAAAGGACCATCAGAAATCGATATAGGAATCTCAGTAAGGTTATCTTCATTTTCAGTGAAGAGCGAGATGGCTCTAAATTTTCCTTTGGAGAGTTTACTATTACCTTTTGGCAGGGCCCTATCAGAAGAGTTTTTGTGATCAGAGGATGGCGGTCTGTCGAAGACAGTGAGGGCGGCTATGTCTATGTTAGGGTTCGCCAAAATAGCTTCAAGGTCAGAATCTATGGTATTCTTGGGAGAGTCCTGTATATTAATGGGGTCAGTCGTAGCGGGCGGAATATCTAGTATAGTATGGGGACTAGAGGAAGAACAAGGAAGGGAATTGGAAGACTCACCAACCTGGAAATTCGAAGAAGGGAACAGTGGAGGGGGATTGGAAGACTCACCAATCTGGAAATTCGATGAAGGGAACAGTGGAGGGTCGCCCAAAGACGGTAACTGGGAAGCAGTACTAATGCCTCTAACAAAATCATCTACATAAGAATATGTAGGAGCAACAGGACCAGCATCATCTTTGTAGTTTACGGTTGCAGATGGTACATTGGCGTGAGGGGGATTATCAACCGGATGCGAAGAATCAACCGGCGATAGGGCATCAGATACAGGAGAAAGATTTGATTCAGGGGTCAGAACGCGGTGATTATGAAACACCCCGTCCGAATGATCCTGAACTGTGTAAAAACCATCATCATCAGTAACATGGGTACAAGGATTACCTGAACAGCCGTCCAAACCGAGCTCGGTACTTTGAAGCTTTTTCTTGTCAACATGCCTGGCCTGTGAAACAGCGTCCGCGCGTTGCATGCGAAAGCGATAGGGACAATTCTCCCTGAGGTGGCCAGTACGATGGCAAATAAGACATCGAAAGGGAATACCCCAGTAATCAATGCGTTGGCGATGCTTCCTATTTCCCCATACCAAGTCGATGTCACCGGGCAGACCACCATTATACTCAAGCTCAACAAGAATCCAAGCTATACGTTTGTCACAGGCCCCAATGATACTTGGATCAATGTATTTTGTGATGCCAACGGAGTTGCCAATCGCTTGAAGCACCTTCATGGTCCAAAATTCCAGGGGGAGACCTGGCAATTTCATCCATATGATGCGGTTGCGAGGAGCTTCAATCACCGGGTTGAAGCCAACATACCATGGAATGAGCTGCATAAAACTACGACCTCTAACCCATGTGCGACAGGTGATCTTATGGACATCCTTGGCGTCAATGAAATGAACACTGAACCAACCACTTATGAGAATACTAACAATAGGAGTGTATCCTAATATCGATTTCCAATTTTTTTTAATCCATGAAGCCGTATCGAATTCACAGTTTTCTGGGAACAGCCATCTACCTATCACCTCCCTCTTCTGTAGGCTCGTCACCCTCTTGCAGAGATCGTCGAAATCTAACTTGACCTCTTTAATTTCCATATTGTGTTTATAGCAGGATTTTCGCCTTCTGCGCCGTCCACCACGCTTCAGAAAAGATCCACCTATCGGAAAATTCTGAACAGAGCCAGTACCTTGAAGAGCTTGCTTGATAATATTCTCATCAACCTCGTCACGCTGTGAAATCTCAGCAAGCGTTTGAGGGAGAGGAATGAGTCCATCAAAACCAATTGAATCTGCCATAAATGTAATATCAGACATACGACCTCAATAGTCCGGCTACATTCATGCATGAAAGGTGGCGGGAACTAGAGAAGATCATAGACAGCTGGCTGGGACATGATCAAATCGGAAAGATCATGCATCATCGGTCGGAACATCAGAGATATAATAATAATCAGGCACCGCCGGTACCATAGGATCAAGCATAAAGATTACTTGTACCTATGATAATGCCTTTGGAATGCAGGATGACATTAAGAAAACCCAGAGAAATGATAGAGTTGATGTCAGCCGGATCATCAAAGATCATAACCAGCATGTATAGTCAGGATATGCGTCAGAATTTTAAGATAAGATGGTCAGGAGTGATCTCGAGAAAAGAAGTTGACAGGGTGGTGATTTTAATACCCGCCTCCGAAAAAACATTCTTTTGACATTCCAAGAAAGCATATAGCTTCACGTCGTCAAGGAAAAAGATTTTAAATTAAAAACAAGTACTGATCACTTCAGAGAAGGCAGAAACCCTCCATAATGATCCCCCCAATTCAAAAGAGGCAGGTGAGAGATCACGTCTAGGACAGGAGTTAGGTTAGAAAAGATGAGGCAATTAAGATAAACGGAATAACGGATTAAAATTCAAAAATTCCGAGAGAGGAGGACGTCGGCAACTATGGAGCCTGCCGGAAAAACCAGAACAAGGTGACTCAGGCTATGATTGGCAACAGCAGCAACACCAGCATCCCGGAAAAGTCCACCATTGTTTTCGTAATCTGAAACTAAAACTTTTGCATGGTCTTGAGAAAGAAACGAGAGATGACGATTTGTTCCAAAATATATGCCATATACCTATAAGACCAAATTGAAAATGAAATGAGTGAGGAGAATATGGCTGTCAAGCAGGAGAGGATAGTGAAGCTTCACCGTTTGATTCGACCATCTGTGAAGTGAGTATGATAATTGGAGCTAAGGATAAAGAGGGTGATCATGAGCATTTGGATCAGCGAAACAATTTCGGCCAGGTCGCTAAGACTTGTCCGCCCGAAAATGTACTTTAATATTTCCACCGCTATGCAATCATACAGTAAGGATCATAGATCGTTGAAGCGAGTAGCTAACAACGAAAAGTGATCCAAAATGCAATCCTTTATATGGAAAAACATCATCGTATACCATAACAACCATAATAGGACATGATACAAATGGGCGGGGATCAACCCATTTTCAGCGAGAAAGAGATATTCTAAACATGAAAATGGAGGACACCACGAAGAACATAAGAGCAGTCCTCAATAAGCAGTAAAAAACACACCCAAGAGCGGCATGAAAGAGATATTCAAAACCACTAATAGAAAGGATTTTACAGCGCTTACTAAGAAAAGACTACTACTCATGAACACCCGACCATGTCAGATATGATCCAGTGGATGTTACAGTCTGGTATCTCATGTATCGACGCTCTGTGTAAGCCTCAAACGTCTGTAAGCCTCGAAGCCCTCTCTCCAGAATTCCACGCAACTTATTTTGATAGCACTGTCTTATACGGGAGGATTGTCTAATTGATGAAAGGCAACTTGCCAAAAAATGATAGGCTGTTTTATAACATTCAGTGGAAGGTAATTTCTTCTTGTATAAAAACCTTGAAGCTGCAATGGTGGATTGGATTTTTTATTTATTTTTCTTCTCTAAGTACTTTAACGTTTCTATTTTAAGCTCTTAGATTTTTGCTATTTTGATAGCACTGACTAGTTGATGAATGGCAACTTTCCAAAAAAATTCAATCCTAATATAATATAATGTATTTTTTCGGTAAGGATAGTTTTGTTAATGTTTTTTTGGGGTTAAAATGCATTTTTATAGTAAGCTGCTACATTGTCCAAAGAGAATTTGAACCCACAATTTTGGAGGACCAAATTCTTCGCTTACACCGCCACGGCCAGTTAGAATATCTCACCAGGGCTTGTTAAAATGTATATTGACTTGGTGAGCAATGACGTCAAAGCCTAGGTGTAAAATTAAAACATACTGGGCTTGATTTATAATTTGAGTGTCATGGAACTTTGTTACCCATACTCTTTTTCGCTGCAGATTTTGGGAATGTTTAATATATTTTATTTTTCTTTTCCATTTCCAGAGTCAGATGATCATTCTAAATACCGTGATTGCATTTTGATTAATTTAATAGAAGGTATGTGTGGCTACCGGGGTACGGGACGAACACTATTGCTCTAATATGTACCACGTTGTTTTTTTTTTGGAAGAGTTTGTGTTCACTGCATCGATTCTTAAATTCAATGAAATTGTTATGAAAAAGCCATTGGTATCGGCATTTGGAATATATATTCACTTTCATTTGCTTTAGCCTAAATTTGATAGGCAACCGAACATTTAACCAAATTATTATGGAAAAATCATTGATTTTCGCTTTTAAAGGTTTGAAAGTCAACGGAACTTGTAGCGCCAGATCTAGTTGTTTCTTTATCGTTAATTATGTCCAGGGAGAGGTTTCAACAAGCATCGTGTTATTTTGTTTTCAGATTAGGGGAATCTGTAAGTGGAAAGAAAGATTTCTTAACATATGACTAATCATAAGTACACCATGTTTACTTTGTAGACAAATTAGGGTTTGAATTAAAAGAAATTATAATATTTAACTTAATAGATTTTGCGAAATGAGCAACTCGTATTTGAATGGGCGGTTTCTTTTTCCAGGTCACCGCCAACGATGATAGAACTCTCACTTCGTACGGTGTCGTGCTGGCAAATTGGCATTTCGGCCCGAGATTTTGGGCTCATTTGGAGATTACATTTTTTATTAATTATATTTAGAAAGTAAATAATGGACAATTTTTTTTATGAGTAGTTAATATACCATAAGTAAAATATTTAGAGATATTTTTGTAAAAATATTAAATTTCTAATAAAAATATATAATATTTATAAAAAATAACATATATATTAAATTTGGATGAATCATTAAAAATAAATTAATAAACTAACCTCTAGAAGAAAATAAAATATTAGCTATTAATAAAATTTAATTTCTATAATTTTTTTGGCAAATAAAAGTTGCTATTATTATTTTATGACCATATCAATGTCATTTTGGTATACATTTTAACCTATCTTTTATTTTGGTTTTTGCAGACTTGCATTGGTGAGGAATTGGAATCATGCATCATGAGAATATTTATTATTAACCATTTCAGGGTAATCATAATGAAAATACTCATGAAAGAACGTAAGGTTTATTTGGTCAAAGGATGTTAATGAAACCATAGATACAATGAAAGATATATAAAGAAAACCATAAAAAACTCATTGGAAAATAAAGAACTAAAAAGAAGAAATGATAATTTTGTTAACATTATTAAGCCATCAAATATGAAAGGAACAACTAATGGGATAGTCAACATTATCACCACACAAATAATTAAGGTTGCTTTCTCTCCACTAAACATTTTGCAAAAATCATTGCATCACTCAAATGACCTTACTTATTTTAAAAGGAACAAAAGTGTCTACTCGATTTTATGTGGTTGTGGTAAAGTATACATTGGTGAGACTAGCCATCAAGTCTAACCCAGACTAAAAGAACACATACATGACATATCGAGAAATCAAAGTTGGTAGAACACTCCAAATCATCCTAACAAATCTTTGTATTTGTGTTTTCATAGGTCTATATCGGTTAGTAATTGGAATCCTGCATGAGAATATTTATTATGCGACAATTCCACATTTTGGACTAAGTACCACAATTATCATCAGGAAGAGATTCATAGAAAGAACATTTGGTTTATCAAACCATTGTATTAAAAAACCATGGATAACAATGAATGAAAAAATAACAAAACCATCAAAAATGCATTGGAGAATAAGAAGAAGGAAGAAATGATGACTTTGTTAAAACCATTATGTTACCATATATCAAAGGAACAAGTAACATGATAGTTGACATCCTCGCGAAGGAAAGCTAATTGAGGTTTTTTTCTCGGAGTGGTCTACTCAGGCAACGTTTTAGCCGGACGGCAGTTTTTTGCCGGAATCCGGGCAACTTAAATTCAAGAAATCAGGTACTTGTAATGTTTGAAATCCATTTTTGAGGTTGGAAATGGATTCAGCACTACCAAAATCCCTTAGGGCACTCAAAATACTTAAGTTTAACAACTGTAAACATGATTCTGATGAAATCTTTGCCAGATTTTTTAAAAATCTTTAAGTCCGAAAATTAAACGTTACTGGAAAACGACACGCCTTTGTTCTCACCACTAAAAACTTCTCAAAAAACACTAAGCCACCAAGAACAAAGTTGTTTACTCGATCCTGTGTGGTTGTGATAAAGTATACATAGATGAGATTGGCTTCTCAATTTAAACTTGACTAAAAGAACATTATACTAATGCCATATACAACACATCTAAGAAATCAACATTGGTAGATCACTCAAAAGCATCTGAACACCTATAAAATGCTAAATTCATTGCCATCATTGATCACTATTCTAAAAGAAGAATTAGAGACCATGGAGATTGGAAAAAAAAACACAACAACATTAATAGAGATGATGGATGGAAGCTCAACAAGTCTTGGACCCCTATTATTAAGCAAATATCTAATTAATCTTATGAATTAATTAATATTTATTAACATATTTTGATTAGATAAATTTAAAATTATTTTGTGAATCTCTTCCTGATAATGATGTTCTATAATACTTAACCAAAAGAGTTGAATAATAAATATTTCCCTACAAAATTTTCAATTATCACCTGATCTTTTTATTTTTGTTCCAACAAAACATTGATTAAATATACAAACTTTAAATTGTAAATAATTACTAACAATGTAAACCTACATTAAAAATTACATTGCACATAATCTTTATAATTTTAATTAATAGAAATATTTAAAATAGGTATCCATAGTTGCTAGAACTATTTCCTTTGAAAAAAAATCCATATTCTAACCAGATGTGAGCCTCCTCTCTCATATATTTATTGAACATGTGTTGATATGGTTTGTAACACAAAAAAAATTGTTTTTTCAAAGTTTTTTTTTTATGATTAGGAAATAAATCATTGAAAACTTAAAAAAGTGCAAGGTTTTGTAACACAAAAAAATTGTTTTCTCTTTGAAAATAAAAGTTTTTATGATTAGGAAAATAAATCATTGAAAACAAAGGGTGCAATTTTAGCTTGATGAGTGAAAGTCATATTATATATATATATATATATATATTCTTTTTCAAAACAGTTTTTTTAAACAATTAAAATTAAGTTATATTTATGTCGTAAGGCATTCTTTGATGACAATTCTCCTTGGGCCATTCATGGATTTGTTGTTCACTTTTGGATTGGTTGTTAGACGATTAAAATTTCATCCACCGTTTGATCTCACAATTGTCCGCCCCTGACTCCTATTTATTTGATTTCTATATTATTTAGTTTTTGTAACTCGGTAGTGGGTTTCTTAAAGAAATTTCATTTGCTGAAGGTATGCAACCATCAAAGGGTTTTCAGCCATGAATACGTTGTAGGAAATCCTCCGTCGAGTTCAGTATTCTAATGTGCAGTTGCGGTTTTAACCTATAAGAAAAGAAAAAAGGTCAATTGGAATTCCTCGTGTTGTTATACATGCCCCCTTCTTTGATGGATGAGGGTTTCTAGAATATATTTTTGGATGAGGCTTTCTAGAATATATATTTTTTCTTTGTTTTTTTAGGAGGGCGCATGGTTGTTGAGGCGACAAGGTTCCTCCTCTTCAGATGAGACTTATACCCTTTGATTATTATTTTTTATTTTACCTTCTGTAACCTAAGTAAGCCTCCTATCTGAGCCCTAATCGATGTCTTCTTTTCTTTTGTTATCTGCCGCAAGTGAAATGGAATTTTTCTTTTGGGTTTTGCTGAGCATCCTCACTTCTCAGATTTACGAGCTCCAAACACTAAGATGTGTCTTGCATATTTCAATTTCAGGTGCCATGGTTATTCTCAGGGAATTCTTCCCTCTCTACTTTCTGTTGATGTAACATTTGACTGGTTTAAATTACAGATTTCCTAGCTAATTTATGGGTGATTCGTCGTCATACAAGGGTGTTCCTAGTGTCTTCTCCATTCTTGGCAGGGTTTGTAAAAAATAGTTTTTTTGTTGTTTTTTTTCGTTGCAGAGCACATGGATGTTGAGGCGACACAAGTTCCTCCTCTTCATGTGACACTTGTACCCTTTTATTATTATTTTTTCTTTTACCTTCTGTTGCCGAAGTGAGCCTCCTGTCTTAGCCCTCAACACTTTCTAAAACTTCTAGGTTACCACAATTTTTGGGTTGATATCTATGTGCAACTCAGCAACTAAGCAAGATTGTTTTCGATATCATGGTTTGGCATGCCATAAAAATAAATTGAGCTTGTACAAAAAAATTATCCCAGAATGAAGCTATTCTTGTTTGACTCCAACATAAGATTAATGTATGGAATTTATAAAGCTGCATGACTGGGTGGAAATGAGCTAGAACAAAATGCATTTATAGGATCCAACAGGTCGTTTCCTACTCAAGTAAATAATTTTTTGTCCTTGTCTCTTTTCATTTTTTTGTGATTCAAGTGCACATGTTGAGACCCATTTTGTTTCATATTATGCTCCATCATTGCCTCTGGGTATAGTTTTTGCTATTGGAACTAGAAGTGCTCGAATTATTACATGAATTTGCAAACATGATCAACTAGATTATGAATTAAAACTCCAAATTCTTGCCACAGCTCAAGGTAGACATATACCATATGACTAGTGCCCATGTTCTTTATCTGCAAGTTTGATTTCATATTGATAGGGATTATGTTCCATTGTTAGAGGAAATATTCAAGAAGGCCATCAAAGATAATTATTATGGAGGAAACAAATTCAAGTTTTAACTGAGTGCAGAGTAAGTGAGTATCATTCCATAACATGAATAATTGATAACGTGAATCCATGATGTGGTGATTAATTATATTGTAAATTTCTATTTTGCTCTCATTTATAGGAAAACAATCTGTCACACATATTTCATTCCACTAGCTCGAATGTTTCAAGAGAAGTGAGCCATTTAATGAATGCACATGGTAGTAAATAGAGGAGATATTGTTATGGGAATCTATATTTTTAAGGGAATAAGTTGCATGAAATAGAGAGGAATTCTTCAGATTATTAAGGGAAGTAGCTATTAGAAATAGGGAAGAGAGATTGAGAGCTGAATATGAATATGCAAGTAATTTATATTTTGTTTCTGAAAGAGAGGAGAGATTATTAAGGGAATAAGTTGCAAGAAATAGAGGGGAAAGCTTCAAATTATTAAGGGAATAATTGGAAGAAGCTATTAGAAGTAGGGAAGATTTATTTAGAGTTGAACATGAATATGAGAGAGAAAAAGGCCTGAGATTATTATGGCGAAAGGTTTGCGATTATTAAGGGAAGAAGCTATTAGAAAGAAATATTGAGAAGAGAATATTTAGGTAATGTTGATGCCCTCTCTTTGCAGACACATAACCATCATCCACGTGTTTGAAAGATAAATGCACATTACCGTTTGGAATAACATATTTCTAGAGCTCCTCCACCACATAAAGGGAACATATGTGAATCTTAAAAGCCTATTTTACCTGAGTTTTGGATGTGGGGTATAAGTCCTCAATATTTACATGCTTTCTAGACAAGGCTAGTTGTTTAACCAAGCTCCTGATGTATGCTCCAGAAATGTTTTGGATGTGAGGTATAAGCCCTCAGGATTTACATGCTTTCTAAATGAGGCTAGCTTTTTAACTAGGCTCCTGATGTATGCTCCATAAATATTTGGTTGCTGGAGGCCACAACTTAAGCCACTTTTGATACCAACTCTAGGAATGGAATGATTACTCATTCTATATTTTTTTTGATGTCCCAAAATCTCTCTTAACAAGAATGGTGGTAAATTATATAAAGGAGTAAGGGCTCGTAATCTAGCTCAAAAACATAGGGTAGTGGAATTGATACGGGATCATAAGAAGAAAAATAGGATAGTGCTCAGTACCAGGTCAATTTCTCTATATATATACTAGTTCGACATGAACAAAGCATTGTTGAGAGAAATGGTGTGTGCACTAGTATTTGAAGTATCGGATCCCCATAAAATGAAAATAGTTGTAATGGGGCTACAAAAACTCTAGTATTAAATGCCAAAGCATAAACATCCTGTGTACTCTACTGTCATTTTTCTGAAAAGTTACAGAAAACAACGAATTTCAAATAAAACTATTTAAAAGCACATAATTGTAAGCCTAGAATTAAGGGAGTAGGATATTGACACTTAAAAGTATAAATTGTAGCCTGACAATGGGAGGAAGAGATTGGGTAAATATGAGCTGAAATTAATTTAGAGCTACATGGTATTTTTATGGAAAATTGACAAATAATTTCATTGATGAAAGAGTACTTATCAAATTTATAGGTTGCAGATGAATTTTTTGCATTGGTGACTCGAGTTTATAGATTTAATAACATGAATACTATATTACAGTATGAATTTTTTACACTTATGAATTAAGGTTATAGTTTTTAATATGCTACAAGTTTATAAATTCAATAATATGGTGTTATGGGATTTTCTATTGTCTAATCCAATTTTCAATTTTAATATATGTGATAATAAGATTTATTTTTCTAGTGAAAATTATATTGGAAAAGGAGCAATCCATTGATTCATCATCTTACTCTAATTTTAAAGTGTTAAAATTTAAATTCACATACATTAATTTTATTTATTTTTAAGATTATTAAATTTGTAACTCTAAATTACAATTGTACAACAAATTAAAGGAGTTGTCTAACGAGATAGAGGAATTGCCCGGACAGCCAAGATTGGCCGGAATCCGGACCAATTTTTTTTAAGAAATGTTTGAATCATGATTTTGATGGTGGAAATGGATTCAGCACCATCAAAAACCTTTAGGGCACCAAAAATATTAAAGTTTGATAGTTATAATGTGAATTTACAAAAATCCCTGCCAAATTTTCTTAAAATTTTACCAGAATTTCTATCATTTTCAGGACAAAAAAACTGTCTAGTTAAATTACGACCAAATTAAATAAACAAATTCTAATAATGACTAACTAAAAAAATCCTAATTATTAAAAAAATTTATCCTTTATATCCATAAAAAGATATTAACAATGTAAGCTTTAATCACTGTAAAAATGGAAACTGCTAAAATTTAAACTCATGAATTTGTAAGTGCTAAATACCTTTAACCAGTTATACATTAGAAACATCTATGATACACATATCGTGTGCAACAATGTTATCATTGAAATAATATTTTACAATAATCACATGCACTGCTTTTATAAGAAAAGAGAGATGTTTTAATGTTATTAGACAATTTGTTGAGCCATGTCCTGCATATACCGGACAACCAATAATTTGATCAACGATAAGGGCTCAATTCCAAACATATCTAGGTTTCCACAATATTCTCGAATCGAATCGTTCCCTCACCATATGCATGTTTAACGTTTTATTTTTTTCATCAAGGGTAGTGTAACAGAGACAAAGGAAAGACAAGACCGGCAAAGGAAAGATTTATTGTTAATTACAGTTGTTTATTAAAGTAAAAAAATATGCATAAGAAAAAAAAAAGGTGGTATGAAGTGATTTGAAATGGTAAATTTAAGTTATTAAGATTAAATTTTATTTTATTTATTTATATATTGTAAAATTTATTTCAAACACATTTATATATATATATATATATGGTTGTGAAGTTTTGAGTAGATTTTAACACTGTCAAAATCCTTTAAAACAGACTATTTTTAATGCAGATTGTACTTTTCGTGCTATCTCATTTGAGAAAATAAAGTCTCTCATGTAAGTTGTATATTGGAGTTATAAAATTTATCTAATGGAACTCCCGTATCAGGAGTTTAGATATTACGTTTTGAGTTTACGCTAACTGTCAAAATCTTATATTCATGTGAAAATTCACTATGAAAATAATTATACTTTAGGCATGAAGCAGGTTACATTATTTATTATTGGTTTAGTTTAATTACTTTCATTAATGTTAGTTAGGTTACGTTTTATATTTTTGAAGATTGGTTTAGTTTAATGAGTTTTGTTAATATTATTTAAAAAAGTGTATAAATAATTTTTTAATGTAAATTGTGTTAATTAAGTTTATTTTGGGTGGTTGGAAGCAATGATTAACATTTTCCCTAGTCTATTTAATTTCAGCAAATGATATGATGCGCAGTGGTATAATATCTTTGAGCTTAAGAATGCCATAACTCGGCCAGCCCATGCAATTGTTCACTAAACCACTTGCGCAGATCCTTCAACCTTTTTAAAAAGGACACAGAATTTGGCTTTCATAAAATTTTCAATGATATTTCATCAACTTTAAAAATTTTGGCTAATAGGCTCTTTATAGCCCAATATGGGGGAGATGTGATATTTCATTTACTCTAATTTTTGGGGCTAAGAGATGCTCTATGCCCCAATATGGGGGGGTGTTGGAGTGTCTATAAATGAGTGTAAACATTTAAATGTTGGCTCAATACTCTGAGAAAAGATGTTGTAGTGTCTTTAAAACGAAACATTGAATCAAAAAATAGTAAAAACAAACATGATATCAACTAAATTAAAAAAATAGCAAAAAGAGAAGAATACATAATTTTATTTACTTATAGCGTCCTACTAATAACAATCAATCAAAAAATGAGTACAATAATCATAACAACATGAAAAATATTTGGTGGTTCAAGATTTCAAGGGTGGAAATGCCTCTGATATTTGCATGACTTTCCCTGACTAGTTGTTCATCGTCTTTTTGGACTCATTCCTTATTTCTCTTTTTGTTCATTTTTGGTGAATCCAACTACACAATGCCTGGACCTAAAACAACATGTCGAGAAGAATCTCCAAGTATAAGCCTATAGCATTCACCAAATAACAATAAAAATATATTTGATGGGACTAATCCATACCTCATGTAGGAAATTTGCTTAGTTTCTAAGTAGAAGTGAGTTGGCAAGATTTTCCTCCAACATCTTCTGATAGTAGACTTCTATATAATCAGAAATGGAAACACCATTGGAGATTTCCTTATTCCCACCACCAAGGCCATATACTTTAGTTATATGCATGGCCTTGTCCACAGTCTCCAACATAGATTGTTAATTTCTTGCCAGAGGATTCGAACCTGAACCTTCTTTTCCTCCTTCAGGCCACAAAGCCTCATTCTTTCTTTTTGAGATAGATGGCCTTCCACTTCTCATACGATCAACAACTGGAACCTTATGGGTCAGTTTTAAACTCTTTGAGGAGCCCATATGGAGTTCACCTTCCAAGTCCTAGGTCCCTAATCCAAAAGCACAAGAGCTAGATAATAGCTTTGCAGATTTGCAATG
Source organism: Pinus albicaulis (assembly GCA_034641835.2). Taxonomy (NCBI): domain Eukaryota; kingdom Viridiplantae; phylum Streptophyta; class Pinopsida; order Pinales; family Pinaceae; genus Pinus; species Pinus albicaulis. Next base: position 19,025 of record JAXQQM020090583.1, on the reverse strand, counting down.
GTTGGGGCTGGACTCTAGCTCTAGCACTTTCAGAGCCTTAATGGAGCTCATAATGGGACTATAAGAGCTTCAGAGAAATTTTTTTGAAGAGAATAAAATCAAACTCCAGAAGAAAAAATGCCAATATATTATGAAACTTAGTTCAAAATCACTTTCTTTCAACTCAAAATCAAGGAACATAGCAGTCTCAAATGGAATATTGCTACCAATTAGATCTGTTTTCCTTGCACTAAATTATTAGGCCCTGTTTTTACTCTTAAAATGTTGTAATCATATCTCAACATGGATCTGAGAGATTAGAAGCATATATTTTTGAACGGTTTGTATCCAGGCATGAAAACCCACTCTGCTCTTATAAAAGGGCTCTTGCAGAATATTCGTTCGGAATAATCCTATGCTTAGCTTGTTAAACAGTGATGGGTTGGGATGTATTTGTTTCAAAGATCTGCAAAAGTTACATGAAAAATGAAATAATGGATTCCTGAGACATTTGTGAGGATTAATTTGTATGGTTTTGCATAGACTTATCATAGGAGAATGATTGACTTCAAGTAAATTTGGGTTCCCAAAAGAAGAAAATAGGAAACAATTTAAATTTCAAAATATGAACTTTATTTTATTCTATTTTATATGAAAACAAAAAATATGTGAAATGTTTTAAACACAATCCTAAATAAACTATGTGACACCAGGCAGGGGTAACCCTTGATTTAGGAATGTATTGTGTTGTTAAACAATGATGTGTTGGGATGTATTTGTTTCAAAGTTACAATTCTTAGAAACCTAAGGATGACACTCAATAGAAACATCTTATTGAGGAGGTATCTCCTGTGACAACAAGAAAATCGTTTTGTATTCTTCACTCAAAATCAAGGAACATAATAGTCTCAGATGAAATATTCATACCAATTGGATTTGTTTAAGTTCCATAAATTCACATGACTACACAATTATCTCGAGAAAACTTTGTCATTATTTATATTTGATTCACAAGAAATAAAGATTTAATTAATGACATTTCTTTGCATTGTATTTTCCATTATGATGCTTGGATTCAAGTGATCTTCGAACTATGTTGCTTTATATTTTCAAAATCATATTTGGCTCCATATGAAGTTTTGTGTAACTTTTTTTTAATTTCAGATTCGGGATTTGGTAGAAGCATGAGTCATGTCTGGGAAAGTGGAAAATATTCAGAGAAAGATGTAATAGATGATATTAATGTCCGAGCTCGCTCTTTGGATGAAAGTGTTTTTTCCCCCTCCAATTACTTTAACATAAAGTTTAATTTTAGAAGTCAATATGTTCTTGAATTTAAAATTATGAATGGACGTTTTAATCTTGTGTGTAGAAAAATCATGAACAAAGTCAGTGGGGTTTTTATTGAGGTTTTGATCAACTCTAGTCAATTTTTTCAATGAGGATGATGTCCAAAATTCACAGATCTTAGTCTAATATTTCAAGCAACATACTGAGATTCTTTTAATTTTATATGTAGTGTGGAGTTTATTATTTTGGCCATAAAGAATTCCCTTCATGATCAAAATTGACTTTGAGATGGTTCACTTTGTGTATATTTTTGTTGAATAAGTTAATTTTGATGTTTATTAGCTTTCCATTCTTCTCTACTATTTTTACCTTTGCTACAGCCTTATGGTGTTTCCTTTTAACTATCAGTGTGTTAGCCATCGGTAAATTTTTGTCATAGCAAATGATGGCTAAAATAGGTCTTGAGCCTTCAAGAGATTATTTTCATAGAAAATTACTCATTCTTGAAGCCTTCTAGTGTTTTTTAACTCAAAAGTAAATATTCTTGTTGACGGAAGGCTTGTTTCCTAAGAACCCATTTCCATCATTTCATTCCCCCCATTTTTTCATTTTTGATCCTATCCTAACAAGTCCTTTTTCCCCTTCTAAAAAATCTATTTTCCTTCACTAGATCCCTCATTTACCCATAAAAACCCTTTAAACCTATAAAAACCCCTTTTTTATGGTTTAAACTACCTTTTTATACCTATCAGAACTTCTAAATTGGCCTAAAAAACCCATTTTTGGCTTAAAGACAATATTTTCACAATTAAGGGCTTAAGCCCCTGAGGGCTTAGATCCTCCGCCCCTTTGCTCATATGGCCAAAGCCCGAAAACCCTCTTTTTAAAGCCTGTCAGAACTTCAAAAAAGCCAAAAAAACCTTTTTTTTAGCCTCTGTCCGCCTTTTTATAAAATTGGACTTTTTAAAGCCCCTTTGGGCTTTAGCCTCAGCCCCTCTTCTCATATGACCCAAGGCCCGTGACCTCCTGTTATCCCTAAACCCTTCACTTTAGCCCTCGGCCTTTTCCTTTCTTCATAAAAAACTTCCCCGCTCTTTTAGCCCCTTTCCCTATACTTTATCCCACGCCATTACTTGTTCCCGAAGTGATCCCCGCCGTCCATTTGACCAATCCAACGGCGCAAGATTACTGCGGGGGCACCCGACCAAGGTGGCTCGTACCCTTTGGTGCCCCCACAGTTGACTTTTTTGACTGCATAAAAACTTAGATGAGTGGCCAGGATTTGTTGCAGAGGCACAAGGCAGGAGAATGGTTCGTACCCCCCGGTCCCCCCGCACTCCAGATCTCAGCCATTGGATCATCCCACGGATCCAACGAACAACATTTCATTGCATCGGAATTTCCTCGACACCCATTCCTTTATAAACCCGCATTTCCTTTGCAAACCTTTCCACCCCGATAGCGATACTCCGATGCGTCCTCGACCGTCGATCTTTGAGATCTAATGGCCATCATTTCTCTCGACCCCCTCAGCCATCCTCCCATCCATTCATCTCCATGGGAATTCTCAACCGTAGATCAAAGGCCTTAAGCCTAGATCCGAAAGCCCTCGTTTAACCCCGCTTCTCCTCCCATCTCCCAACCTTTCCGCTACTCGCCAAATAAGTCCACATCACCGCTGGGCCCACCACCCACTGCTCCACCATCCATCCACTCTCCATCCGCCAACTGTCTTCCACCATCCCCTTTTCTATCGTGCAGCTTTCCAACTTTCGCGCACAACCATGACCATCGATCTGGATTGCCCAGATCGGATGGCTCAAAATCATCTTCGCGCCCGATTTTATAAAACCCCTCAACGCGCATCTTCTACGCGAAATGAGTGGTTTCCATATGGACACGCGTCATTTGCTGTATGGTATCGTGTCCATATGGACCAAAATCACTTACCACCGTTGCCTTGGGCAAATACCACCTAGTTTTTCTACAAAACCACTTTTTTAATTTTCATGCCATAATCCCTTTTCAACCCGTTTTCTTTGTTTTTCCGCATTTTTCCTCCCCCTGCACTGCTCCTCCGCCACTCCTCAACCTCTGTAAGTAGTTTACCCCACAAGAACGCAGGTTTTTGAATTAATTTTTGTGTTTTGATTGTTGCAGATTTAACGGCGGTGATGCCTGCAGAGGCATTACAAATGATCAGAATATCCTCTGGATTACGATCCATAAGGAAAAAGTTACATCAAAGAGCCAAAAGGGGTTGAATAATGGTTCAAACCCTCGACGGGTTATGAAACCTCCTGCGCATAAAGAAAACCCTGCACAAAAGAAAACAAAGTTAGAAGACAGAAGATTTAAAGGTTAAATGGAAGATTAAAGAGAACACGATTGACCGGACGAAATAATGAAGATAGACTCGCGAGAAGACCAAAGGGTTTGATCAAATATTAAATTTGATAAAGCAGAGATTAGCCTTTCAAACCAAAAATTAAAGTTAAATGGATAAGAGCAGTTGTTTAAAGCAGAAACAAGAGAAAGACAGTAAGGCAGTTTAACTAAAGGCCAAATGCAAAATCAGAGGCCTAATCAGAGTTAAAGGCCTGATTACTGAGTTTAATGATGAAATAAAGGAAAATTAGGCTTAAAGATAGCCTTGAAAACATCAAAAGGAGAAGTTATTGACTTAAATATATCAGACTGCCACCTATAGCCTACCTTTTGTCTCAAAGGGAAAATTGACAGTTATTACACTAAAGAAGATATTTAAACTGTCAGGACAGTTATTGTAAAAGATAAGATAAAGCTGTAAAGTCAATCTTTTCCACTTATCTTTATCTTAGGGAGTAAAGACAGAGTTATTAAAACAGACAGGTATCTACAGATGTTCCTACCTTATGCCTTGCATGGTTATCAAGGTCAGGAACGTATTTACTCTATCATAAATGACATTTGAACCCTAAAACATAGTTCCACCTCCTCATTTGTAGTATAAATACTGCACTGGAACTCATTGTAAAAGGGAGTTTTTGATTACTTACTTGATGTAAATAGTTATTAAGGCTGTTGAAGCTGTTAGTAATTGAAGAAGATAGAGATTTGAGAAGAGAAGTTAGTAGTTGTAAAGACCTTGGACTTGAAGATTGTAAGCTGGTTTGAACATCAAATATACAAGGCGATTTATGGGATCTGATGCATGTCAGCATTGATGTTTTCTTCTTGTAATTGTTGTTGTTTTCCTTGTGTTTTAAATGCGTAAAGCTTCCTCGATAAAAAACGGGAACAATAGAGTAGGATTCTTGTCACGATGCCATTTTGTCTCTCACTGATAATTTTTATCGTTGTGTTTTCTTCTAATTGTGTGTTTGGGAATGAGTTCAATAGAGTATAAGCAGTCAAGGAACGTTGGTAAACCCATGTCTTGTTGTGTAAAGCTTGAGATCTTATTCTTGAATGATTGTTTCACTACATGCTAAGTAGAGTCCTAAAAAAGGAAGCTTATGGTTAGTCCTATCCCTTGTTTAATCTTCAACAGATGTTTTGAAATTTTCCCTTGAGAGTAATATGTCAAAAGCAGGGTAGGTTAAAAGTCCTTACCCGATCTTAGGCTGTTCATTTGTTTATCTTATATGTTTTCTAGTGTCTGAAGGTAATCTGTGAGATTGCTAGATTGTTTTCTGAAAAGCGTGCTTTAGTAAAAGTCTTCCGAAATAAGTCTATGGTTTTCCCTATCCTCTGTCTTGCTTCAAACAGTTACTTTGAAAGGCTTTTCTTTTTTTAGTGAAGTTAATATATTCTTAAATGGTTGTTAGCTTTACTTCTTTCACAACACTTTTAATGTTCCATATCATAAAATCAAACTAAAAAGATCCTTTGATATAGATGACTTGCCCCATGGACCACCTTAGAAACTTTTTGTGCAATTAAATCCTTTTGTGACTCCATAGCCCAATGGATTGATATTGTCTCTGACTTATCCTATCAGCTGAGCCATTGTTCCAACTCACTCACACCCTCACCCTTCAAAGAATTCCTTCATTTTGATGATATTCTACCCAACCAAAACAAACAAACCCTTGTACTTCATAGCTAGCCTAATATCTTACTTAAAGCTCAAAGATATATCTTTTGAAAGCACTTATATAGAGAGATCCCTCTCTGAATCCAGGAGGGCTAGATCCTAGGATTCCAAAGTGGTTTGATGTTGGCCCTGCAGTGTTTTTCTTGCCAATCCTACAAAACTATGGGGACTTGACAGAGTGGCGACCATACTGGGGACATTATTGAGTAATAGATAACTTCACAACTCAACGAACCCCTGTTTCTAAATGATGACAAGTGTCACCGAGACTAGTTATTATTGATTGTTGATGGTGAACAACAACCAAGCCAGGAAAACAAGTAGAAATCCTTCACCTGGCGACTCCATTGGTATTCAATAGGCCTTCTGACCCCACTTTTTTTTCCTAAGACTCCACTGGGAAATCCTTTTATCCTTCAAACATCATTCAGACCCAGTTAAGAAGACTATGAGGATTGAGTTTTCTTTGAAAAAGATTAGTTAGCCTCTAAAAAACGGTCATACTTGGCTAAACTTTTCTCATCATTAGGTGTCAAAACACCACATAGTGGCTTCTAGAAGAATTCATACTAGAGCCTATCCTGACCCAAATCCTCTTGAGATAGTTGATAATCCAGAAAGTATCCTTAGGAAATCTCCTAGATCCAAGACTTCAACTATTGTCAGACTAAGTCATAGAGTTGATTCTGTCCCTGAGAATCTCTCAGCTCTGCAAGATACACAAGTTGACTGACCATTCATAAGGAACCCATCCAGAACTAAGTCACTTAGTGATATAGATCAGATAGACCTTGAGCCTCCACACTCACCCCAACTTAGGGTGAACACATTGATAGTAGAGAAACTACCCCACCTGAGCTGCATTTCATTCATAACTTTGGTTTCTCTCATCCTAGATCTGCTCAACAATCTTTTTCTGGTCCAAGTACTTCTGTTATCCATACACCCATTGTTCAAGCTACTCCATTCCATCCTCCCCCTCCTATCCTACATCCTCCACCTGTAAACCCCCCACTTTTTCCACAACCTCCTATCATGGCAACATGGTATGCTCCTCTAGTCCTTCCTTTACCTTTAGTAAATCTGCCGCCGGACTATCAGTCCAAAATTCCTCATTTCACTGGATGTGAACCCACTACTGCTCAAAAAAATATAGACAAGTTGAATGATGTGTTTTATTACATGGAGATAGAAGAGGAGACCATTAAGATGAGAATCTCTGCCCAAAGTTTAGGAGGAGAAGCCAAGAAATGGTTTAAGGGTTTAACTCCTAATAACATAAATGATCTCCCTTCCTTACATCAAACATTCATAAACAAATGGGAAATTAGGAAGAACGCTCTCCAAATCCTCTCAAATTACAACAACCTCAAGAGAAACCCTGGGGAGAGTGTTCAGAATTATTGCACTAGGTATAACACTGTTTATAATTCACTACGCCCATATTTCAAACCTACACAAGGTTCAGATTTGGCCAAATTCCTTGGAAGATTCGAGGATTCGATCCAAAAATGGCCTATCAACTAAGAAGAAAGGGATCCTTAACTTTAAAAGACATGCGGAAAGGGAGCTCTTAGTGTGGAAACTAATCGATTGAGAAAAGAGCAGGATGAGGACTAAAAGAGGTATCATTTAGGGGGCACTCACTGTCCATCTACTTCCAAAATAGAAAGTGTTATCACTCAGAATTTTCCTTGAAGTTGTAGAGAAAAAGAAAGGAGTCCGAGGTAACCACAAACCAACCTTCAGATGCAAAATCTAGCCAATCTGCATCCAGAGAGGACTCTCTCTTTAAAATTTAGCTTTGTTCTTAGAAAGTATTAGGCTAGTTATAAGTCCAAGGGTTTTGTTTTGATTTGAATGGTGAAATCCAATGACTAAGGGCAAGTTGAGTAATTTCAAGCCATTGGGCTATGGAGTCAAAATATGGCTTCACTGGATAAAGTTTATTAGCAAAAGATAGCTCTACAGGGCAAGCTAATCAAACTAACTAACAATTTCAAATTTAAAATGAATGAAATGAAATTTTAGAATGGATAAAAGGCAATTAAGGATCTTTTAACACATTCAAAGAGGGAAAATGAATGATTACAAATAAAGAGCAGATAAGAATTCTTTACTAAAGTAATCAAAATGATTAAACTAGTCAAACAAGAGAATTTAAGAATTCATTGTTTAAGACTAATTTAGAAGAAAACATTTGGAATAATAACAACTGAAATCAGAACACTTTTAAGAAATTTCTGATTTAATCTTTTTTGTCATTTATTCAGAAATGAAACATGATGATATTATAAACAAATATAAAACTTAAACACAAAGGGAGAGATGACTTATTGATCCTTAGTTTGACACATGAATCCTGCAAAAAGATCTTTAAGCTTTAATTCCTCATCCAGTTCAGCCACAAGAAATTTCTCCAAAGCACTTTATTTCAAAATTGTCAATGTTACAGCAAAGTATCAGAATCCACCCTCAATAATTCGTTTGAGGGCTTATTTATACAAAAAATTATTAAAAATATCTCATAACAAAAGAGATATAATCTAGGGTGACTAATGGATATGTTACAATAAAAATAGAGACAGATGGTCTCGTAGATAGGATAAAAGTAATTGGTGTTGTGTTGTTTCCTCTTTTCAATGAGTGTGCTGGAGGCAGGTCCTATATTCTAGCTCGTTGATTTCTTCTTCAGTAATTCGGTTTTTACTGACTTGCTTCACTGATACTCTTTGACCTTTGTTCACCTGTTTATCTTTTATCAAGATATACCACAGTAAAATAGACAAAAATTCCACTCAAGGATAAATTTTAGAAAAGTTCCATCATCTCATCCCACCATCGAACTTCTGGCACTCTGCTCCTTTGTAATTTTCTCAATGTTTCATCAGCTTCAGTGTATTTGAAAAAATTAGGCTGATATGGAAACAAATGTTTTATTTCATGTTCAAGATAAAATAAACTCTCTAGTTTTTCATAAAGACTTTTCCCTGTTGGCAATGTTCCTTCTGCTATACTGGTTGAAGAACTGGCTTGATCATCTACCTGTTTGTTTATTTTATTAACAAAACTTTCCAAATCCATTAATCTATTTTCTGCAGTAACAGGATTGGGCAAACCTTTATTTAATATAACATCAAATCTTTCTTTGAAGGAAAAAATTTCTTGCTGCATGTCTGAACACCTTCGTTCAAGATTTTGCATAAAGGTTCTTTTGGTAAAAACTCTTTTGATTTCCAAGATGGTTCTTGTCCTGTCCTGAATTCCAACTTATGCAAGTTGCTGTTTATTCTGGGTATTCAAAAAATTGATAAGCATATTGGCTTCTTCTGGCATATTCCTTAACTCTTGTCTTGCTCTCTTAGTCTCTTCCAGAGCCACTTTGACTAAATCCTGTTGTTCATGCATTATTTGAATAGAGGACCAAATATCGCTTATTGACTATATAATATTATTCCAAAGAATATATTTTAATTCTCCTATTGGTTTTTCCATTGCAATATCTCTTTCCAATGCCTTAACTAATTTCTCTAGTCTTTTGATTTCTCTTGTCTTCTCAGCAACAGTCATTTTTGATTAATCATATTTCTTTTCCAAAGTAGAAAGCTCGAACCTTAAGTTTTGGAGTTTTGTCACTTGTACTTTTAATTCATTCACGGATTTGATTAATTCATCAAAACTTTTATCAGAAGTTTTTCCCTGTGGTAGCTCTGCTCCTTGGCCTGTTGTAGATGTTCCTGTTTCTGTGGCTGCTTGTGTTGTAATTATTGGGATAGTGGATTATTTGTTTTTTAATGCTTGCTCAAGTTCTTTTTCTGTTTCAGCAAGCCTTTCATTCATTCTTAAGAGTAAGTCCATCACCTCTTCTTCAGAATTTTTCTTCATTTCTACTTCAGTCTGAGGGTGTCTGGATGCTGGCAATTTCAACTGTTTCCTTAATGCAGCAATGTCATCATCTTTCTTCTTGATCAATGCTTCAATGCTTTTGAAATCCTTGGGATTATGACCCAAACTAATTACTATTTCCTCTAGTGTTTGTATTCTGTTATCTTTGGCTTGAGAAGAAGCCTTTTCAATTTCCAATTGTGTATTAGGGTTATTCAAAGAATTTTGCAATTTGTGAACTGTCATGGATTTATCAGTCAGTGTAGACTAAACCATCTCTCCTGCTTGCTTGTGCTGCTCAATTTGGTCTAAAGGATGGATATCCTTAGCCAATACTTCAAAATTTGTCCTGATGTAATCTGCTGTTGTCTGTGGTTGCTGTACTTTTGGTTTGAAATGACTCATTAACATTTTTCCCTATTGGATGTCAAAGGCTGACATCAATCTTTCCTGATTCTTTGGAGCCATTTTCAGATACTGATTGTAAACTTGCATTCTCAATGGATCATTTCTTGCTTTTATATTTATGAATGTCCTTTTTATGTCTCCTGCATCTTTCACTGGCTGTTTGAATGAAGACACTTCTGCACTTAGCTACCTTTGTATTTCTTTTCTTTGAAGACTAGTGTATGTTCCACTGACTGAACTTGTTTGCTGGCTTTCTTCTATATCTTGGATATCAGAGATTTCTTGAAATGATTCAGTTTCTGGAATGGGATTTAATTTTTGCCTTTTAGTTTGAGGCTGTTTTGAAGATTCTTTGGTAGGAGTAGGACCTTCAACCTCTCTTTTCTTGCCTTTTTCAATATTTAATGGAGTTTGCAAGTTTGGCATTTCTACTAGATTGTTTTGAGGAGTAACCTGTACTTGCCCTTATGCCTTAGATGTTTGAGGTTGCTCTGTCATGATGAGTGTTTCTGTAACCTGGAAATCAGATTCTTTCTCTTTTCCCTTGGATTCCACTGCAATGCTTTCCTGCAAATTCTGTTGAATAGTACCAACAGAAGAAGGACCAACCTCTGGTCTCTGTACCTGTACAAAAGAATCTAAGTCAAGCATCTTTCCAAGGTCTTTCATGACATTGTCTATATCAACCTGTTCACTATCATGTTCTATCAGCGTTCCTTCTACCCATACATCTGTATTAGCATATTTTTCTATCTCTGGGATTCTTTGATGTAGGTATGGTGCTGATTTATTTTTCATTCTTTTGTCACAAATAAAGCCGAATGGGTCATAGGGTACCCAGTGGAAACTCTTTTGTAATCTACAACGGTCTTCTAATATCCTTTCAGCTTCTTGTCCTCCTTCCCTAGTATTACAGATAAATGGACCTAATTGGCTCTTTATTCTGAGTTGAGCTTTTTTCTTGGCACTACAGAAGTGAATTATATTTGAATTGTTCATTTATCTGAAATACTCAAGGGAAAAAAGTCTCATTGGAACATATTTGGGTAACTTGAAAGGGCTCAATTCACATCCATAAAATCTGATTTCAGTATGATTTTGATAAAAGTACCAATCACCTATCTTATATTGTTTAGAGAGCTGCAATTTTTTCTTGATCTCATTGCTAAGCCTTGGGGGAGAAACTCCTGTCAACAAGGTGGTTGCAGGATGCACAAAAGAATCAATGAACTCAATATAAGAATAGGGAGAATATCTGAAACTATGACAAATGGCTGACCAAAAGATAACAGATCTTGGATTTCCTTGAGTATCAAGCTTTTTGAGATAGAAAGGGAAGTTTTCTGATTGGTAATAAATAATGAGATGGTATATAACAGAGGAATATTTGAACACTTTCTCATTATCTAACCTCATAAATTGATCATGGATTTTATCAGCAATATAGGAGGCAAAGTCATATTTAACAGCAGGAGGCTGTCCAGGAGTGAAAATAGATAATAATACCAGGGTTAAATGGTCAACATACTCACTGGTATTAAAACCCATTACAAAGGATATCACACTTAGAATAAGCTGCCCTTCTTCAGTGAAATAAACATTAGCATAAGGGGGAGGGCTTGTAGGCTGATGCTCTGGCCACATAAAGGTTTGGCAAATACGAGTTAACTCCTCTTGGGATAATTTAGTGGATTTTTCTAGTAGTTCTTCAATGGACAAAGGAGTGAGGGATTCACCAGGCTAAAAATGTAGCATCTTGTTGATAGACTGAGCAGTGATTTGGAAAAAGATTTCTCGATTTGGGGACAAGACTGCTCTTTGAGTTGGATCATAGTTAGCACAAAAATAATGGATTATCTCAGGAAAGATATGGACAGAGGGAAAAAGATACCTGGGAAGATTAGATTCCCATAACCCAATCATATCTGAATCATTCGAATAATTGTCTCTGCAGCGACAAAAAATTCGAAGTGGGTTTTCATAAAAAACCAGGTCTTTGATTTGAAAATCCCTGTCGACTAATGGCAAATAACTCAAGTCTCTGTGGGGGGCATTCAATGGGGCAATGTTTAAAGCCACCGGGACAGCCATTTTGGTTCTTGTGTATTCAAAGTGGAAATCTCGAGGGTTTTTCATGGAAACGGACACAATTTCAGTGTAAAGATGAAAATTACAGTTTTCTGTGGACGCAATTGAAATTTTGGGAAAAGAGAAAACTCAAAATACTCTGTAACAGTCTTTGGTATGGAATTTTAAACGAACAGCAGGTTTTCACAGAGTTTAAAAACGAAAATTATGTAAATACCTTCTTTTGGAATATAGGCTGTGTTTTAACAGGTACCAACTGATGGCGAATGGATGCTTGGGTACTGGACTGACGGGGGTCTTCAGCAGAATCAGTTAATGGTAGTTGATGGTCGATTTTCAAATTTTCCAGTACAGAAGGTGCAGTCGCTTTCAACAGACAAAATACTGAAAAATGCGCAAAGTTTTGTTTTATTTCGCAAAGTCAAAGGAATTTTTTACTTTAATGAGGATGATGTCACTGGTGTACGGTGGATAGATCACGGGGAATGGGCGGTAAGCGGTAAATTCCGCACCGCTTATGAGGGCAGGAGGTTTTGGATGGAGACGCAGCGATTCCACATAATAGATGACACGTGGTCAGGGCACTATTTGAAAACCGCTCAGATTTCGCGAGTTAATTATTGGTTGATGGACGGGCAGCGAAATGAATGCGCGCCATGGATTTTCGATGGAACGATCCAACGGTTGACGGTACATGGAGTTGGCGGAAATTTAACAAGCGGGGGCCCGACGCGATTTATTATGAGTTAATCATTCCAGGACACTTTTGATTGGTGGAGGGGTAAGATTATTAATTAATCCGGGTGATTAATTAATCTCGTTGATCTAGGATGGACTTCGGGTTTTATTTGTTTTTCGTTTAAAACATAAAAACATATGTTTAAACTTTTTCGTATATTTTTATTATATGGTAATAAATTAATGAAACTTATTATCCATAGGGGGCGGGGATAGTTTATAAAGATATGTTTTTAGCCAAAGGGATTTATAAAGCGGGTTTTTATTTCATCATGTGGGTTTAAATTCTTTGGCCAAAAACTTATAATAAGAGGGTTTTGGGGATATTATTATAAAAGGGAGTTAAATATAATAGGATAAGGTATTTTCACTAAGGATTTAATAAATAAAAATAGAAATTAATATGACAAAGGACAAGGTAAATTCAAAACACTTAATTACAACCAAGAAAGTAAGGATTTTTGAAAAGTAATTTGCATTATAATACTTTCATCCCTTAGTCTTAGAATAAAAAGTGATTTTGAGGGCTTTTTATGAGATAATGTATGGTTTCCCTAAGTAAAATAGGATTTTACTTAGGAAAAATGAGTGAATGTTATAATGAATGATTTCAAGTACTTAAGATTTTCCAATTATTGGGCCGAGGGTCCGGTCCCTCCAAAGTCAAGGAAATGCCTTGAGCCCCTTTAATCTTCAAATTCCTTAGCACTTAAGGGGAAGTTAGTAAAATTGTTAGGGAAAAAGTGAGAGGGGAAGTTAATGATTTTGACTTTGCTTTACTCTGAAATTCTTCCAATGTAGTGTTTCTGTCTTTACACTTGGTAATGAAAGAAAAGGATTAAACACATTTAGCACCATTATTCATCACATGAAACTTTGCAACACCATCTACCTACCCTATCTACCTTACTCTTCCATTTTCTCTTCTTTATTAGGGTGCATTTGGACTAGCAAACCCTTATCAATCTTCTTTTTCTTTTACATGGCAAGCCTATCTAAGTCTACACTTATTACATCCAAGGGCTCAGATTAAACTGTTGAGCACCCTTTATTAACTCTATCTATATACTTATCTGCCAAGATTAAACTGTTTGGTCAGATATTATTTTCTATTCTACAACATGAAATTGAAAGATGAATGAGTCAAGTTTAAATAGTTTGACCCTTCATGAATTGTGGCAAAAGTTTGACAAGCTGCACATAATTGTTTATTACAAAAAATGAAATAGTAGTGGCATTTATACTCGCACACTTTCCTGGTCTTTTTGTTTGGGGTTCATTTCTTTCACTTTTTTTGACCATTTTATTCTTTTACCCTTTGATTTTTCTTTTAGGGTATACCCTCTTTACATTTTTTAAATTTTTTGATTTTTTGATTTTTTTGAATAATATGGAACACCTTTACAACAAGAAAAAGGTATGAACATATTGCATAGTTCGGATGATGGAAGCTATGATGGAAAGGATGAGCATATTCGAAAAAGCTCAATCTAGAGAAAACCAAATCACTCCTCAAAATAGAACCCAGTCCCGGAATCAAAATCAGAACTTTAGGAGAAATCAACCTCAGAACAGACAAACAGATGTTGATCAACAGATCAAACCTCCTTTTCAAGAGAATTATGTTAATGAGGATGAAGAAACAAATGAAAAAATAGAGGATGACAACATAAACATGTTGGGAGTAACCAATGAGGATTCTAATTTCCCCCAGGAAAGTAAACAAGGTCTATATACACCCTATGATGATAGAAGACCAGGAACTGAACACTATGAACAAAATCTTGAAAATGACATCATAGGAGAACCCAAACAGTCTGACCTAAGAAGCAAAAGGAACCCAAAAACTCCCAAAAAGAAAACCTCTAACAATTCTGCCAAAAACAACCCACTTCTAAAAAGACAACAGAAAAGAATAAAACAGTGGCTGAAAGTTCTGATCCAGACAAGGGAAAAAACACCCAAATCAATGAAAAATAGAGTAGTGACCTTAGCAACACTAGCATTTCAGCTAATGCTCCTGAAAAAACCATTTTCACTGCTGTACATAGTAGAAATTAGAAAGCTGATTTTGCTGATAAAGGACTGAATACCATGGCTAAATCAAAAATTTTAAAAAACCAGATTCGCTTTAGCCTGGAGAACGAAATTGCAAAAATCAAAATCTCTATCCCACTTACTAAGTTAGTCACTCAAAATGTTTATAGAGGTCAAGTGTTGAAAGCTTTGAACATAGAAGATGTTCATGATACTGTTAATTTAAATGATGATACTTTAGAACTTTTTTTCGGTCCCAAAATTGAAGGGAAATTTCAAGAAGGAACTACCCCTCCATTCTACATCAGTTTGAATATCCATGATAAGATGTTGCACAATGCCATGCTCGATTCAGGAGCATCACATAACCTCATGCCTAAATTGATAATGGAAAGATTAGGCCTTGAGATTACCAGACCCTATAAATATTTATATTCCTTTGATTCAAGTAGGGTGAAATGCCTTGGCTTAATAAAGGATCTATGTGTTAACTTAGCCCAAATCCCAGCCAAGAGCGTAGTGATGGACATTGTAGTGGCTGATATACCCCCCAAATATGGCATGCTTCTTTCAAGATCATGGGGTGCTAAATTGCAAGGTACTATGCAGATGGATATGACTTATGCCACCATCCCTGTCTTCAGTCAACCTAGAAGACTCTATAGGGAAACACACATGAAATACAGGGTGAGTAGTCAAGAAAGACCAAAAAACTCCCCTCTTTATTCTATACACAATGACCTTGACTCATTCATTCTTTATAATTATGAGATTTCTAATGAGCAAGAGTTAATCAATGAAACACCCCCAAACATAGTGGAAATCATCGATAAAGAGGAAAACAAGGAGAAAACTAATAAACAGTTTGCTAATTTAGAAAATCATAGCAAACAAATCACAGGTCTTGAGTATCAAAACAATCTTGAACATAGTACCAATCTTGAGAATCAAAGAATAAGCCCTCAAAACATTGAAAATCTTGAGGATCTAAACAAAGATGAACATAGTGCAGACCCACAGGAACAACATGGTCACAGATTAGGCCAATAAAACAGAGAGGACATCAATGAAATTAATGAAAAATCTGAAAACAGACCTCTTTGGAGTATGAGTTTTGATGGGTCTTGCTCTAAAATTGGTGTAGGAGTAGGCATATGGGTACATAACACTGAAAACAATCATGCTAAGGGGAATTCCTATAGATTAAATTTCCAATGTACAAATAACATAGCAGAGTATGAAGCTCTCCTTTTAGGCCTGTGTTTGCTAAAAAAATTAGGGGCCAAAAGGATAACAGTTTATGGAGATTCAGAATTGATAATTAGGCAAGTAAATGGGGAATACACTACTAAACATCCCAAACTTAGAGCCTATAGAGATAATGTCATGGACTTGTTAAAAACATTTGCTGAATTCCAACTTACCTTTGTCCCAAGAAACCAGAACATTCTTGCCAATGGGTTAGCCTTTGCTGCTAATACTTATCTAACACATTATGAAAGAAAACAATACACCATCCAAGTAAAATATAGACCAACTATCCCAGATAATGAAAGATACTGGCAATTTTTTGATGGAGACAAACAATTAGAAGACTTCCTACAGTCCAAAAATGAATTTGAACTACCAAACTCAGATTCAGAGTATGAACAAGACTTTCCTACTAGAGAAAACCCACTTGTGGAAGAAGAAAAGTCTCCTGAGATTGCTGAAATAAATCTGTTAACTGATATTCCCAAAAACTCAACAGAAAATAGCACAGATTTAGAAAAAGAAGATTTAGAAGTGCTGCAATCTAAAAATCAAAGCTTGCCAAAAGAACTAGTCCCATTATAAGAATTGTTTGACTTCAATGATGTTGCCAAAAAGAGAAAACAAGAACCTGTTGAGGTTGAAGTGGAAGAATGCAACATAGGCAGTGAGGAAAAACCCAAAATGATCAAACTGTCTAAAACACTTCCAGCTCACATTAAACTGGAATACATTGAGCTATTTAAAGAGTTTTTTGATGGTTTTTCATGGAGCTATGAAGATCTAAAATCATATGATACAGAGATAATCTAGCATAAGATACCCCTCAAAGAGAACCAGAAGCCTTTTAAACAAAAACTACGCAGAATCAACCCTATTCAATTACCTCTGGTTGAGAAAGAGATTAAGAAAATGTATGATGTTGGAATCATAGTCCCAGTAAGATATTCAGACTCAGGATCTAATATTGTATCAACTAGGAAGAAAACAGGATAAATAAGACTTTGTATTGATTTCAGAAACTTAAACAAGGCCTCATTAAAAGACAACTATCCCTTGCCCAAAATGGATCACATCTTACAAAGGGTAGCTCATTCCAAAAGAATTTATTTGCTAGATGGCTTCTTAGGTTACAATCAGATATTGGTACATCCTGATGATCAACTTAAAACTGCCTTTACTACTCCTTGAGGTACTTTCATGTATGTGAAAATGCCCTTTGGTTTAATGAATGTTGGTGCCACATTTCATAGAGCCATGGATATAGCATTCTCATAAGAAATAGGTCACTTCATTGTGATTTACCTTGATGATATCACTATCTATTCTAAAATAGACGAAGAACACCTAATACACTGGAGAAAAGTTTTTGAGAAATGCAGGAAGTATGGGTTGTCCTTAAATCCAAAGAAAACGTTGTTTGGTCTCCAAGAAGGTAAGCTTCTTGGACACATCATATCAGAAGAAGGAATAAGGATAGACCCAAAGAGGATCGATGATATATTTCAAATCACGCATCCTAGAAACATCAAGAAACTCCAATCTTTCATTGGGAAGATTAATTTCCTGAGAAGGTTCATACCCAACTTAGCTGAAATCCTTATAATCATGACAAATATGCTTAAAAGAGATGAAGGAGTTAAGTGGACCTTAGAAGCAAATAAATCATTTGAGCTGGTAAAACAAGCACTTACCAAAACACCAGTTCTTATCAGTCCTGATTTTACAAAGGATTTCTTCATCTTTTCATTTGCATCAGAATACACAATAGCTATTGTCCTATTACATAAAAACTTGGAGGGACAAGAGCAGCCAATTGCATTTTTTAGTAAGGCATTAGGAGATGCACTTCTGAAGTACAAAATAATGGAAAAACAAGCCTTTTCCTTGGTCAAAGCCTTAAAAGGCTTCATAGTTTACATTTTACATTCTCACATTATAGCATTTGTGCCTCATTCAGTTGTAAAGGACATATTGACCCAAGCTCTAGATGGAAAAAGAGGAAAGTGGATTGTTGTAATTCTAGAATATGACCTAAAAATCAAGCCCACTAAGCTCATAAAAGGTCAAGGACTAGCAAAACTTATGGCTAAATCAAACTTCCAAGCTCTTGATATAAACATGTTTAATGCATTAGATGAACAGGAGGAGTTTTCAACTCCAATTATTGAAGATCATTTTCTGAATTCATCTTGGTATGCTGATATTTTATATGTATTGCTCAACCTAGATGCCCCTCCTGGTTTGTCTAAAACAAAAGCAAGATTCTTAAAGTTGAAAGTTGTAAATTACTGCATTATGGATAAATGTTTATATTGGAAAAATGCTAGTGGATTATTTCTTAAATGTTTTCCTGAGAATGATGCAAATAAGATCAAGCATGAATTTCATGAAGGAGAATGTGGAGGCCACCTCTATTGGAAGTCAACTGCTAACAAAATCCTTAGAGTTGGTTACTACTGGCCCACCCTCTTTCAAGATGTCCACAAAATGATTATTGCCTATCATAAATGCCAAATCTTTGAAGGAAAAAGAAAGTTTCTTCCCTGACCTCTACAACCAATCACTGTTGAAGCTCCTTTTCAGCAGTGGGGTATAGACTTCATTGGGGAAATCCATCTTGCCTCATCTACCCAACATAAATGGATCCTCACAGCCACAAACTATTTCACCAAATGGATAGAAGCCATCCCTTCTAGGAATGACATAGACTCAATTATCATTTCATTCATTGAAAACCATATTCTGTCTAGATTTGGCTGTCCTAGGAAGATTATTACTGATAATGTTGCTGCATTTGGATCCAAAAATATGGTGGAATTCTGTCATAAATATCAGATTATATTGGGTCATTCTACAGCTTATTACCCTCAAGGTAATGGGTTGGAAGAATCCTCAAATAAAAGTTTGGTAAATATAATTAAGAAGTTGCTGGAAGATAATAAGAAATCATGGCACAACAAACTAGTACATGCTTTATGGGCAGACAGACTAACAATTAAAAAATCAATTGAAATGTCTCCCTACGAGCTATTTTATGGGATAGATGCAATATTTACAACCAGTCTAGGAGTGCCAGTTATGAAGCTGATCCAAGAAGTACAGTCTGAAGATGATGATATAACAAGAAGAATACACCAGACTATACATCTGCAACAAACCAGAGAGGAAGTATACATCATAGCACAACAACTACAAGAAAATATCAAGAAGTTGTTTGACAAAAGAACCAAGGCAAATGACTTCACAATTGGTGACAAAGTATTGAAAT